>CAUYPK010059429.1:0-22022 GCA_963574355.1 Loris lydekkerianus
TTTTTATGGTTCAATTTTATTTTAAAAATTGCCTTGGTTTTTTGCTTAAGGGAACCCCCCCTGAACTTGGGTTTCGGGGGTTTGTACCCCGGGCGTTTTTTTTCTTTATGACACTCCCCCCCCCCCCCCCCCCCCCGCCACTGAGTACGCACACGACAGCAACCTCTAACACTCATCTTCTAAAACTATATAGGACCTGGGCAGGTACAAAGCGAAAGGAACCTAAATGGTGAGTTCAGCAGGTCAGCTCAGATCCAAACTAAGGCCTTTTGAGTCAGCAGAGAACACAAGGAATTAAAAAAAAAGAAAAAAAAAAAAATCAGTTGATATTTTCATAAACAACTCTGTCCAGACATGGGTCCATATTCCTTCTCTACTATTTGATATCTGTGTCACTAAAAGCCAGTTACTTCATGACTCTGAGCATTGGTTCCTCATTTGTACACTGGTGATGATAAAATCTCATGGGTGGTGAGAATTAAATTATGTACAAATGCCTTGCATAATGCCTGGCTCACAGCAGGTACCCAATAGATGTTCATTTCTTTCTCTCTCTACTTTGAGAACACCAAGGGCAAATGTAGATAGACCTCTTTCCCCCATGCCCAAGAGATATGGACCTACTTGTCCTCCAAGATCAAATATGTCTATATATATATTTTTTGAGACAGAGTCTCACTGTGTCGCCCTTGTTAGAGTGCTGTGCTATCACAGTTCATGGCAACCTCAAATTCTGGGGCTTAAGTGATTCTCTTGCCTTAGCCTCTCAAGTAGTGGGGACTACAGACGCCCGCCATAATGTCCAGCTATTTTTTATTGCAGTTGTCATAGTTGTTTTAGCTGGCCTGTGCTAGGTTCAAACCCGCCACTCTCAGTATATATGGCTGGTACCATACCCAATGAACTACGGGTGCCAAGCCTGCCCGGCTACTTTTTTTTTTTTTTTTTTGAGATAGAGTCTTATTATGTCACCCTAGGTAGACTGCTATAGTGTCACAGCTCACAGCAACCTCAAACTCTTGGACTATAGGTGCCCGCCACGCCTGGCTATTTTTTGGTTGTAGCTATCATTGTTATTTTAGCAGGTCCGGGCTGGGCTCAAACCGCCAGCTTCGGTGTGCTGGCACCATACCCACTGAGCTACAGGTGCCGAGCCACTGCCCGGCTATTTTTTTGTTGCAGTTGTCATTGTTGTTTAGCTGGCCTGGGTGCCACCAAACAGATTTTTGTAAGTAGAGAAGGAAGGTCTTAGAACAAATTATGTATCTAATCATTTAGAAATCAATAGATTCTTATCAATTTCTACCAATTAGGAGATAGTTACTGTATATCCAGGATGTGCAAGAACAAGTAAGCAAAGTGCAGTGCTGGGAGAAGATAAGTGAGATAAGATACAAGCCCAGTCCTCACTCACATCCCAAATTCTTTTTTTTTTTTTCCAGTTTTTGGCCAGGGCCGGGTTTGAACCCACCATCTCTGGAATATGGGGCCAGTACCCTACTCCTTTGAGCCACAGGCGCTGCCCCAAATTCTTCAGATCAAATGTTTATAACTAAATACTCAACCTTATGAGGTAAGGGAACCAAACAGTCATTATTATAGCAGAGTTATATGTGTTGAAGAACAAGCCCTCCCTTGTCCTGTAAAGGCCTAGTTGGATGCTCATCCTTAAACTCACTGGCTGAGTGAGCAGCCAGTTGCAGAGAAGATACTTCCAACCCCTAGCCTCTGAACTCTGGCCCAGGAGAAAGGAAATCCCTCCACCACAGCCCAAGGGCACCCTGAGAGCAGTGGGGATGCCAACTCTCCCCCAGGGCCCAGAAATAACAGGGGCCTAGAGCTTCTGTCAGAGCCCAGTCTTTTACCACCAAAGATCCCTTTATTATTTCTCCTTCTTGCAGACTCTATAAATTGAAACAGTGTATCGTTAAGCTATAATTATTATGAAATCATGTTGTTATTGTTTAAAAAAATTAACCCAACAGACATCGAACCTCTTGATCAGCAAGAAATAAAGAGTTATTGGAGCATGTTGATTGAGTTCCAACCAGAAGCCTGTAGTTTCAAGTAATTTGTGCAGGTGTACAGCAGTTCAAGATAGGGCCTCCATTATTTGCAAAATAATGAAAAAGACCTTGTGTTGTCAGGAACTGGGAACCATTCACCTGATCTAAGTCCTTCATTTTTAAGATGAAGAGAAAAAGAGTATTAGAGGACCTAAGGCAGCTGTTTAAGGTTAAGCTGGGCAGAGTTAAGGATAATTTTTCCCTTTAAACATGGACTGCTTTAGAGTACAAAGATGTGCTTGTTTTCTACAAGAGATAATATATAAACCCAAGCTAAAATTAGGCAAAACTATATAAAAAGAAAAATCCTTTAAAGATGTCAGACTTGCCTGTAGTCCCAGCTACTCGGGAGACTGAGGCAAGAGAATCGCTTAAGCCCAAGAGTTTGAAGTTGCTGTGTCACCACAGCACTCTACCGAGGGTGACAAAGTGAAACTCTGTCTCAAAAAGGAAAAAAGAAAAAAAAGAAAGAAAATAAATTAATACATGGGTGGCACCTGTGGCTCAGTGAGTAGGGCACCAGTCCCATATACCGAGGGTGGTGGGTTTGAACTCGGCCCCGGCCAAACCGTAACAAAAAAATAGCTGGGCATTGTGGCAGGCACCTATAGTCCCAGCTACTCGGGAGGCTGAGGCAAGAGAATCGCCTAAGCCCAAGAACTGGAGGTTGCTGTGAGCTGTGATGTAACGGCACTATACCGAAGATGACAAAGTCAGACTCTTGTCTCAAAAATAAATAAATAAATAAATAAGTCAGACAAAAGTCATTCCCTAATTTACCTCTTTTGGAAATTTCAATTTGAGTTTTCTTACTTGGAAGCACACCTGTAATTATATCTCACCCTTCATCCTAGAGGTGTGGGCAGGGAAGACAGTGCACTCTCTGCTGAGTATGGCTGCCAGGCAGGGGTGTAGGGCACAGAAATGATATTCTTCTTTCCCTGCTCCCTCTTCCCTCCCTCAAACAGTCACGCCTGATCATGTCCCCGTGGAATCTGGTTGCGTCACTTTCCTTGCAACCACAGCCCCAGAAAGCCTGTGGACTTTGTACTCCCTGAGAGGCCTGGGGTCAAGGACTTAATCTGTTCCATAGAATCTGGTGTTCAGGAGCTTGTAAAGTCCAGCTCCTATGTTCTGCTGAGGAAACTGATGCCCAGGGAGAGGGTAGGTACCAGGTCAGAGAGGATCCCTTGAGGATGCCCTATAATAAAAGTGGGTCTAATGGTAGAAGTCTTTCTGACCAGGATGGTCCCTCCCCTGGGGCACAGAGATATGTGGCCAGCTAACTCTTCAGAAGTGGCTTCAGGAATGTGCCCTCTTACTTGGGGGAAGTAAGTATGGGAAGAGTACAGGAAGTCAGTCAGTCCAGTAACCACCTGACTCCAGCTTGGCAAACAGAGCTTGGATGGTTCTCCAGAAAGGCAAAGGACAGCAGGACCTGTGTGGCATTGGTGGCCTGACTCTCAAAGGTACAGGTTGAGAGTTCATTATCTGCTCTAGTTCCAGCTCCTAAGAAGTTATGTCCTGCCCTTCAAAGATTAAAAGAGGTACAACGTTACTGGTTCCTGGTTCCTGAAGAAACAACCTTTCCCCCAAGCTGCCTTTTCAGGATTAAGAGTAAAAGCAATTAACTAGGACCTGAACAAATGGCTACTTTAACCTTTGGTGTCTTGATTCCACATGGTAAAACCTTCCCCATAATAAACTCAGTATCAATTCCCATTGGCTTTTCAGAAAAGCTTCAACATATCAGGCAAACTAATCCTTTTTATGCTCTCTGCTGATGGAGGAAAGCAAACCTGAGAATGCCCCTGGGGGAGTTGCAGCCACCTGAAGGTTGAAAGGAACTCAGGAAGACAGAAAAACCCATCCAAGTAGACCCCACATGTTAACTTGTTGAAGCTAGTTGCCTCATCTGTAAAATGGGGATACATAATCTCTTTAGGCTGTTGAGAGATTAAAGGATAAAGTACCTTGCAGGGTGCCTGGTAGAGTCAGCATTAAGGACCAGTTCCCTCCCTCTCCCCCCAAACCAGACACTTCCCACCACTCTACCAGGCTCCAGTAATTCAGTGAAACCACATGGTACTCTGCTTTTCTGCCCATGGTCTGGTCACCTGACTAGTATACCAGCAGCAAGATCTGGGCACGGAGCTAGATTGGGGAAGCCTGAAGGGAAAAGTCGACCAGGACCACTGGTGAAGAGGAGGCAGTCCTTGGAAAAACCGGCTGCTCCCAAAGAAAGAAAACAAGCCCCACCCCAGCCAGGAATGGCTTCATTCAGAAGGGACCCAGAGGGCCAGAAACCCCCTGGGGAGTTTCTCTGTGGGGTGGGGTGGGGCAATGAGCAAAGAAAGGCTGGTCAGAGGTAGAAAGTTTCCACACCTCCCTCTGAGAAACTTAAAGAGAGAACTCTGGCAGTACTCAAGGGGTGTGGGGGCTTGCCCAGCAGCTCAGGTATACACCAAAGCCAATTGTTACAGTCTCAGAAGTACTTGCCAAGGCCTTTCCCCAGCAACTATACTCATCTGGGAACTCAGAAGCCCTTCAAGTCCAGAGGCAAATGTGCTGCCATTAAGAGAACAAGCGTTTATAGGACACCTACTATGTACCAGGCTATCCACACCCAGGCCTTGCCAGCTTCTACAATTTGGCAAAACCTGCCTGTCCTGCTTGTTGGGACAAATTCCTGTGCAGGCAGCATGGCCCGCAGGTAAGACATGTGAGAGCTAGAAGAACAGTACCTTATTTGTGCTTCCCCCCCCCCCCCCCAAATAGTAACACCTAGAGCAGGGTGGGTCAGTGGCATCTTTTAGGGGCTCTACCAGGAGTGTCTGGGAAGGAAGGGGAGCTGGGGTTCCCCAAGAACTTCCTTCTGGGTATATCCCTCATCTCACCATTTCTCGGACATAGTGGTGGTGCCTTGCCAGGCTGGTTCTGCATGGGTAAACCGATGGTTAAGGGATAAGTGAAGGCCTCCTCCCTTCCCTAAGGACAAGGAGCCAGGAAAAGAGATGGAGAAAGGGACTTGGAGACCAACTCACCGAAAGGGGTCTCTGGAGGTGAAGTAAGCAGGGACTGATAAGTAACTCCCCATCTTCTTCCCACACCAGACAAACAGGCTCAGCTGCAAACCCGTCTGGGAGTGCCTCAAGCTGGCTGCAGACGGCCACCATGACAGGCCCGGGGCCCAGGGCTCCCGGCACCTCTGGCTGCAGACTGCCTGCTCACGTTCACCTCTCCCTCCGGAGCAGCTGGAGGAGAGTGAGGACTCCAGGCCACTTGCCCCCCAGCAGGTTCCCGCAGGGGCTCATGGCTGGGACAGCTCTTCCTGAGTTCTCAGAAGATCAGGCGGCCCCTCCGGACTCCGGAAGAATGACCTCTCTGCAGAGGCTACACACAAACAGGCATTCTTGGGCAGGGGCCGGTGACTAGCCAAGAAAGAAGCGTTGCTGTCAAGTTAGCCTTCTTCTTCAGTCCCACCCCTGAATGAGGGAGGGAGGGAGGAAGAGGAGGGGCTCCCGTGGAACCGAGGTGTGTGGTTGGAGCAGCTGTTAGGAAACAGACCTTACAGGCAAGGGGTGGAGCCAGGCTGGAGCGAGGCTGTAGGCAGGCGCTGCAGACAATAACTGAGACTGGCTGAGCATCTATCCCTGAGCTCAGTGAAGGGCAGGAGAGGACAGGAGAGATGGCGAGTTAATCAGACTTCAAATTTCCCCAGATGGAGGAGCTGCCTAAAGGGCAGTAAATCTGCTTGGAGGTGAAAAAAAGCATGGGATCCCAGGTCCAGGCAGAGCCACGCGCCTCTCTGGCAGAACCAAGTTCAGAAGCAGGCTGGCATATGCTCTTTCCTGGCACTAGAGCCCCCATTCATCCACGGTCCCTGCTTGGTCTGGGAACAATCCCAAGAGTTGGTCAAGGTGCCACTTCCATTCCAGGGCAGAGCTGTGTTGCAGATGAGGAAACAAGGCCCAGGGTATTAACTGGCTTCATTACTGGACTCGGGATCATGATATCATTTCTCTGTCTCTAACCAGGCACACATGCTTCTCTACTGTAAAGAGCCAGAAGTCACACTGAAGCTGCTGTTTCTCATGGTGAGAAAGTTTATGACAAAGGTGGTGGATGGGTTATAAGGGAGCCTTTTTCCATTCCTCCAAGTGAGCACAGGGCAAAATGAATGTGATAAATAAGAGAGAATGGGCTTGCATAAGCTACCATTTATTGAGCACTCAATATGTTCCAGGCCTTGTAAGAAGTGCTAAACACCTATTATCTATCATACTTAAATGACCAGTATATGGGTAAATGTTATCAACCCTATCTAATATATGAGGAAACAGGTTCAGAAGGGTTATGTCACTAGCCTGAATATAAACATCTGGTAAGTACTGAGGCTGGGTTTCAAACCCAATTCACATGACTTTACAGCAGAGGTCAGCACACTTTTCCTATAAAGTGCCAGAAAGTAAATACCTTAGCTCTGTGAACCATATAGGCTGTCACAGCTACTGTGCCATTATAGTGCAAACATAGCTATATAAAATATAAATAGGCTGGGTGCAGTAGCTCAGGTCTGTGATCTTAGCCCTCTGAGAGGCCAAAGCAGGAGGATTGCTTGAGCTTAGCAGTTAAGAGATCATTCTGAGCAAGAGTGAGACCTATCTCTACTAAAAATAGAAAAATTAGGCTAGGCGCCTATAGCTCAGTGGCTAGGGCACCAGCCACATACACCAGAGCTGGTGGGTTGGAATCCAGCCCAGGCCTGCCAAACAACAATGACAACTACAACCAAAAAATAGCCGGGCATTGTGGCGGGTGCCTGTAGTCCCAGCTACTTGGGAGGCTGAAGCAAGAGAATCGCTTAAGCCCAAGAGTTTGAGGTTGCTGTGAGCTGTGACTCCATGGCACTCTATTGAGGACGACATAGTGAGACTCTGTCTAAAAAAGAAAAAAAGAAAAATTAGGCTGGGTGTGGCTGGGTAGGATTAGCCTGTAATCCTAGCATTCTGGTAGGCTGAGGTGGGTGGACTGCCTGAGCTCAGAAGTTCCAGACCACTCTGAGCAAGAGCAAGACCCCAACTCCAAAAAATAAATTAAAAAAAAAAAAAAAGCTGGGCTGGGTGCAGCGGCTCACACCCGTAATCCTAGCACTCTGGGAGGCTAAGGTGGGTGAATTACTTGAGCTCAAGAGTTCGACACTGGACTCTGCAAAAAATTGAAACCCTGTCTCTACTAAAAATCAAACACACAAATAAGAAACTGAGGCAAGAGGATCACCTGAGCCCAAGGGTTGGAGGTTGCTATGAGCTATGACACCACAGCACTCTACCTAGGGTGACAGCTGGAGACTATCTTGAGAAAAAGAAAAACTGTCAGGTGTTGTGGCAGGTGCCCGTAGTCCCAGCTACTTGAGAGGCTGAAGCAAGAGGATCACTAGAGCCTAAGAGTTTGAAGTTGCTATCAGCTATGGCACCAAGGCACTCTAGCCTCTGTCTTTAAAAATAAATAAATAGGTGATTGCACTAATGTACACAGCTATGATTTAACAATAAAAAATAAAAATAATTAAAAATAAATAAATAAGTAGGATTGGCGCCTGTAGCTCAAGTGGCTAAGGTGCCAGCCACATACCCCAGAGCTGGTGGGTTCGAATCCAGCCAGGGCCTGTCAAACAACAATGACAACTACAACCAAAAAATAGCCAGGCGCTGTGGTGGGTGCCTGTAGGCCCAGCTACTTGGGAGGCTGAGGCAAGAGAATCACTTGAGCCCAGGAGTCATGGCACTCTACCCAGGGTGACAGCTTGAGGCTCTGTCTCAAAAATAAACAAATAAATAAATATGCTGGATGTGGTGGCTCACGCCTGTAATCCTAGCACTCTGGGAGGCCGAGGTGGGTGGATTGCCTGAGCCCTTGGATTTGAGACCAGCCTGAGCCAGAGCGAGACCCCATCTCTACAAATAGCTGGGCGTTGTGGCCGGCACCTATAGTCCTAGCTACTCAGGAGGCTGAGGCAAGAGAATAGCTTCAGCCCAGGAGTTTGAAGTTGTTGTGAGCTGTGATGCCATGGCACACTACCAAGGGTGACAAAGTGAAATTCTGTCTAAATAAATAAATAAAATAGGCTGGGCATGGTGGCTCACACCTGTAATGCTAGCACTCTGGGAGGCCAAGGCGGGTGGATAGCTTGAGCTCACGATTTCAAGACCAGCTTGAGCAAAGTGAGATCTCATCTCTACTAAAAATAGAAAAGATGAGGCAAGAGGATTGCTTTAGTCCAAGAGCTCGAGGTTGCTGTGAGCTATGACACCAGGACACTCTACCCAGGGTGACAGTCTGAGACTCTGTCTCAAAAAATACATATAAATAAATAAAAATTAAAAAATAAATAGACATGGGTATGTTCTAATAAAGTCTTATTTATGAACACTGATATTTGAATTTCATATAATTTTTGTGTATCACAGAAATATTCTTTTGCTTTTTATACCCAACCATTAAAAAATGTAAAAATTGGCTCAGTGCTATATAGCTCAGTGAATAGGGCACCAGCCACATACACCGAGGCTGGCGGGCCTGCTAAACAACAACTATAACCAAAACATAATAGTTGGGTGTTGTGGCAGGCGCCTATAGTTCCAGCTACTCAAGAGGCTGGGGCAAGAAAATCGCTTAAACCCAAGAGTTTGAGGTTGCTGTGAGCTGTGGATGCCACTGCACTCTACTGAAGCAGACATAGTGAGTCTCAAAAAAAAAAAAAAAAAAAAAAAATTAAAAAACCCAGGCCATAATAAACCCAGGCAATGGGTAATAGTTTGCTAACCCCTGTTCCAGGGGCACAGAACTCTCAACTGTTCTGTTCAGTGACTCTAATAGTAAAAAACAGCTCTTGACAGCTGTATCTATCTACCACCAAATAGACACCAGGTGCCAGCCCCAGAGGCAGCAGGGTAGGGAGGAGTATGCACTGGAGGGGCATTCATCTTGCACTGAGCACTGGTTGCAGCGCTGTGTGTGTGAATGAATTTTAATCCACACTATTCCATAGTGCTGCAATTTCCCTCTTTTACAGATGAAGGAACTGAGGTACAGAGAGGTTAAATAGCGTTCTTGAGGTTACCCAGCTGTGTAAGTGAGAAGCAAAGCCAGAATTCAAACCCAGACTAGACAGTATAGGCTGCCCTCTACCATGTTATACTGGAGCTCAGTCTGGGCCCAGAGCCAGAGTGTCTGGGTTTCAATGTGACAATGCATTGCATGTAAGCCCTTGGCAAAGTCTGGAACACATTAAGGGTTGATAAATGTTAGCTGTTAATATCATTAAGACTATTGTTACAACTACTATGGGCTAGCTATGCGGCCTTCAGCAAGTTGGTGACACCATTTGGGCCTTGCTTAGGTCTCTAAATAGCTTCCAGCTTCAACATTTTTTAGTCCTATGAGGTTCCCAAGGGTTCCCTGTTTCCTTGAGTCCCAAGGTGAGTTTAAATCTCTTGGGCTGGCCCTGAGGGGATCAGGATCCAGGTTTGGAGGGGACACAGAGCCACAAAGGAGGTGGGGTAGAAGGAAGAACACCACACAGGATACTTAAAGAAAGGGCTGCCTAGCTGGAGAGCTGGGAGCTCTCTTTCTTCCAGGCACAGAGGCAACCATTTTTCAGCAAAAATCTATTATGTTCCCTAAAATTCCATCAGGCAATAAGGGGCCCCCCAAATAAGTGTGGAACCAGCAAATTATCTTCTAATTGTACCCTCTGATTTCCATCTGATGAACACAGTATGGATGGAAGAAAATGAAAGCCACAAAGAAACTGGGGCCAGGGAGTCCATGAGCATAACTCCTCTTGACACTTCACACAGCTCTGCTGTTCCAGAGGCTGCGGGCGGCCCAATGAGTCGGTGTCTAGGAATGTGAGCAGGAGGCTGCCGGCAATCTCCTCTTACAAAGGACTTGGTGGGCGGGTGGGGAACTAGAGAGAGGAATTCTCAGTGCCATAACTGCCTCCCCCTGGAAGATGTGCAGCCATCTCCCAATATCTCCAGCTGAAGCGGAAACCCTTCCAGGTGGAATCCATTTGACCTCCATAAATCCACCTTCAGGAGGAACCTTTGAAGGATTGATCACCAGATATGATAAGCCATTGGCCGCTCAGACCCAAGTGTGTTGCTCCTCAGGGCCAACTTCAAAGGGCCCAAACCACCCAGAATATATTCTGGAGGATATATTTCCCCCTCCTGCTCTTGGAAACTGGTCCTGGATGGAAAGGTGCTCTTCTACATCCCCAGAGCAGCTGGGAGAGGATTCAGCAGTTAACGGCTGCCAGAGGCAACTGCAGAGATCCCTGGGCTGGCAGTTATGGTCATTTGGAATAAATGGCAGAGGAGGTGTTAATCCCCTGCACATTTCACCAGTTGGAAACCTGGCAGGGAGCTGAACAAACTGACTCCTAAGAACCAGCTGAGACATGGGGCTTTATGGTGCCCCAACAGGATAGAGAACAATGGCCTTCAAAATTGGCAGCCCCAAGTGAACTCTCTGGCAAGGACCAGTGGATGAATGAATCACTCCAACCTCTCCTCTAAAGAAGGCTCAAATAATCCCAAACCCATGGAACTGTGTAGGTGTGAGGCCCTCTATTGGCTGGGAGGACTCTAACCAGGAAAGGGAGCTGGTGATGGAGGGCCTCAGCCTCTGTTACTTAAAAGGTAAGCATTACTGCCTTCATCTACTGACTATTTTTCCTGTTTCTGTTCCTTCCCTCTTCCAAATCCCTTTCCATACTATGGCAGCAGTCATCTTTCTAAACAGGGTCCCAGCAATTCCACTGCTAAAAATCTTACTTAGAGAAATATTCCTACAAATGTGAGGATATGTGGTCAAACAGTGCAGCACTGTTTAATACTAACAGATGAGGAACAATCCATGTGTCTGTCAATGGAGTTGGGCTAAATATACCACCACATCCAAACAATACACTACTATGCAGCTGTTAAAGATATTGAGGTAGGGCTTAGCGCCTGTGGCTCAAATGGCTAAGGTCACGTACACCTGAGCTGGCAGGTTCGAATCCAGCCCGGGCCTGCCAAACAACGATGGCTGCAACCAAAAAATAGCCGGGCATTGTGATGGGCACCTGTAGTCCCAGCTACTTGGGAGGTGGAGGCAGGAGAATGGCTTGAGCCCAGGAGTTGGAGGTTGCTGTGAGCTGTGATGCCACAGCACTTTACTCAGGGCAACAGCTTGAGGCTGTCTCAAAAAAAAAAAAAGAGGATATTGAGGTAGATTCTAGGTATTGAAACAGAAATTATCCTGGATAAGATGATAAATGAAAAATCCAAGCTGCAGAGACAACATACTACATGTTTAAAAAGCCTGTGCATAGGGCAGTGCCTGTGGCTCAGTGAGTAGGGTGCCTGCTGTCCCACATACCAAGGGTGGTGGGTTCAAACCCAGCCCCAGGAGCTGGAGGTTGCTGTGAGCTGTGTGATGCCACAGCATTCTACTGAGGGTGATAAAGTGAGACTCAGTCTCTACCAAAAAAAAAAAAAAAAAAAAGCCTATGCATATAACCCTCCGAGAAAACCTGGAAGATTCTTTCGTGTGCTTATCAATTTCTCCTTTATAGTGAGACAAGCAGCAGGGATGAAATCGCATTCATTTTCTACCATTTGGATATTAAATATTTTTCTTACCTTTAAGTAATGAAATGGACAACAATAAAAAGTCCCATGATTTCAAGCAAATATGTATGTGTACCTCCTTACACTTTTCCCCTAGTACTCTTGTCTGATAGCAGAGCCCGCCACGTGCACTGCACTCAAGATTCCAGGCTATTACTTCAGCTTCCTCCCCAGGGCCACTGCTCTGGTCACCTCCTGTCCCATTCTGTTTCCTGACCTGGCTAGATAAGGCTGTCCTGGGGAGTCCCCCGAACACTGCTCTCTCAGATCCTTCTGTAGCCTCCTACATGCCAGATGGCAGCTATCTTCTCCTTTTTCCAGTCCTGACCCTAACACGGTACTTATTTTCTGGGAAGGGTTCTTTCAACGTGTCCCCAACCACATCACACACAGAAGAGCTCTGTGCCTGTATCTTCTACCGCCAGATCAAACTACATGAGGGCAGGCACTACTTGCTCCTAGTGCCCTGCACGGGCTTGGCCCTCACCAGGTGTCCACAGATGCCTATGAAATAAATAAAATAATAAATAAATAATTAATTCAGGACTCCTGTTTTATGAGCAAGTATACCACCACAGAACTGAGGATAACTTATGTTTCTAAAGCACCTACAGCATTAATGTATACAGCTATGATTTAACAATAAAAAATAAAATAAAATAAAATAAAGCACCTTCCGTTTACAAAGGGCTTTTATACTCATCATCTAGTTTAGTCCCTGCAACAACCTCTCAAGGAACACCTATAACAAAGGCAAGGCGAGAGAAACTCAGACACATTAGGTAATTTATCCAAGTTTTAGGTAATTTATCCAAGTTTTACATTGCTGGAAAAGGAAGGACTGTGGTTAACAGCAAGGTTTACTGACCTTGAATTCCATACCCTGCTGGGTGTGGTGGCACACACCTGTAATCCTAGATACTTGGGAGGGTGAGGCAAGAAGAGTGCTTAAGCTCAGGAGTTCAAGACCAGCCCAGGCAAAAACAAAAAATTATATTTTTGACCCTGTCTCATAAATAAAAAATTCCTTGGCTCAGTGCTGTGGCATAGTGGTTATGGTGCCAGCTACATACACCGAGGCTGGCAGGATCGAACCCAGCCCAGGTCAGCTAAACAATGATGACAACTAAAACAAGAAAATAGCCAGATGCTATGGCAGGCATCTGTAGTCCCAGCTACTTGGGAGGCTGAGGCAAGAGAATTGCCTAAGCCCAAGAGTTTGAGGTTGCTGTGAGCTGTGATGCCAGGACATTCTACTGAGGACAACACAGTGAGACACCTGCC
Source organism: Loris lydekkerianus (assembly GCA_963574355.1). Lineage (NCBI taxonomy): Eukaryota > Metazoa > Chordata > Mammalia > Primates > Lorisidae > Loris > Loris lydekkerianus. The sequence continues at coordinate 13,034 of CAUYPK010059429.1, forward strand.
TTGGCCTCCCAGAGTGCTAGGATTACAGGTGTGAGCCACCATGCCCAGCCCACTTTTTCCTTCTTTTTGAAAATTGGGGCAGTTAGCCATTTCCATTTTTATTTCACCAATAGATCCCCAGTACCTAGTATACATGTATAGTATATACAATGAACGATCATTATATTACACTTTGAGGTATGGCCCTATTCTCCACAGTTATTAACTGAAGTTATTAACAGTGGTTCCATTACTGTGCCAATTTATTTTTTTCTTTCTTTCTCCCAGTATATTGGGAAATAATTTCATTGTTCTGAAAATCTGAACATATTTCATGTGATTGGGGACCTTCGTGTATCTTGGGCTTCTCCTTCTCCACTCCTCATTTCAAGATAATGGGCTGTAAAACCAGGGTTTGTACTAAATCTCTAAGGTTCTACCCAGATTCCACATTCTATTCTTTTCTCTTTCCTTGATACCTGATTAAGATGTATTGCAATTTTGCCTTTTGCCTGGTGTTTGTTAATATGACATCACAATTCAGAACTAGATGTTTGGTATCACTCTGCAAAACACTGAGTTCCATGAGCACTGAGGTGGGTTTGCTCACTTAAACCCTTAATCCTATGAAGTTGAGGTTGTCAACTCCTCCTGAGATATGAGGGAATTAAAGTTTGCAAAGAAGGCTGTGGTGTGAGGTCACAGGTCTAGGAACTGGAAGAGCTGGAATTTAATCCAAGTCTTTGAACTCCAGGTCCAACACACTAAAGGTGGCTTGAATAACAATTTTTAATTGCTAGTTGTTTACAGTGGTGACTGAAGAAATAGCAGCATGGGATACCCTAGGCAGCTTACTGAAAATGAAGATTCTCAGGCCCTGTCACAGGCATAAAGACTCAGAATCACTAAGAATCTGCATTTTAAATAAGCTCCAGTGTTTCTGATGCACAGTGAAGATTGAAAACCACTGCTTTACTCTTTCCTAAGTGCTTGTCCACTTGATTTCACCTTACTCTGAGAAGTGGGTAGGATAGATTACTATTGCTCTTTCGTTACAGATGAGGAAATAAATGCACAGATAGGTTGTTCATCTTCTTCTCTCTCTTTTTTTTTAAATTAAAACAAGGTCTTATTCTGTCACCCAGGCTGGAGTGCAGTGGCATGATCATAGCTTAGTGCAATTTCAAACTCCTCCTGCCTCAGACTCCTGAGTAGGTGGGTCTATAGACATGTACTAACACTTCTAAGTAAGTTTTAAATTTTTCTTTTCTTTTCTTTCTTTCTTTTTTTTTTTTTAAAGACACTGAGTCTTACTTTATCACCCTTGGTAGAGTGCCATGGCATCACACAGCTCACAGCAACCTCTAACTCCTGGTCTTAAGTGATTCTCTTGCCTCAGCCACCCAAGTAGCTGGGACTACAGGCGCCCGCCACAATGCCCGGCTATTTTTCTGTTGCAGTTTGGCTGAGGCCAGGTCAGAACCTGCCACCCTCTGTATATGGGGCCGATGTCCTACCCACTGAGCCACAGGCACCGCCCAAGTTTTAAATTTTTCATAGCGACAAGGTCTATGTTGCTCAGGCTATCTCAAAATCCTAACCTTAAGCAATCCTTCCATTGAGGCCTTCCAAAGTACTGGGATTATAGGCTTGAGCCACCATACCAGCCAGAGGCCTTGGCTTTGATGGTTTAAGCCTTAGAGAGGACATTTATAGACTGAAGTCTCAGTCCATCCCTTATCTTAAAAGAAAACCTCTTGGATGGGAGAATACTGTAGAGCAAAGAAACAGTGATGGTGCATACTGGAAGGGTTTTATTCAAGTGTTCAAAGAATTCTTTGACAAATACATTATTCACCTAGCAAACACTCTGAGTGCCCACTACATTGTAGGCACTATGCTGAGCTCCAGGATACAAAGACAAACTAGATTCAAATCCACACTTGGAGAATTTCATACTCTAAGAGTGGTGCTACATGTGTAAACAAATAACGACAGGGATATAACTGAGGAATGAGCAGGATAAGAAAGATGGAGAAAAAGTCTCCTCTGATTAGTGTGTAAGGGTGTGAGTGGATTTGGGGTGCTCCTCCACAGAAGATAGGATATTATCAGCTGACTCTAATAGACTGATCACCAGGCAGACAAGAGGCATTCCAGTCTGAAGGAACAACATGTGCAGATATCCTGAAGCATAAGAGAGTATGGTATGCTCACATAATACAGAGCAGGTCCATAAGCTCCAGTGCAGGGTACATGTGGACAGTTAGAGAAGATGCTGGGATGGTTAAGAGAAAGCAGAAGCAGATAACTAAAGGCCAAGTTTGCTTGACTAAAGAGGAGTTCACTCAGTTTAGAGTTATCAGAGGTATTTAAACAAGCAGAGATTCCTAATAAATACAATATAAGCTTGAAACAACCAAAGAGAATTCTGGTATTTAGTTGCTAGTTTGGCTCTGCGAGTGGGTATTTACGTGTCACATCTACTGAGGTTGGCTATATATACATTCCTGTAAAGTCTACTAGCCAACTAGTGTTTACTAACAGCAGACTATGCCTTTGTCCTGGGGTGACATCTCTACTGATGTGGTCATGTTAATAGCTGAGATTTGTCTGTATAGGATGTAAGCACATAAGATGGGATTGTAATCCCTTGTAGATAACCATCCACTTTGTACCATGATACTAATATTAGAAAACTGAATGTATAACATTCAGTGTTATATTCTGTATTCACACGGACATCCTTCTCTTGGCTGCACTGAGAAAAAATGCTTTGGACAGCTCAACAAATGTCTAGGCAATGCCAGGAGGAAAGCCCTTACCTGGCAGAGTCCTGAAAACTTGCCCTGGTTAACCACAAAACTGCTCACCTCTATATAATTCATCTATGTTACAAAAAACTACTTGCAACCTCTAAATCTATTGGAATAAGATAATCATCACCACCATCATTATCATCAAGAAAGTACAAAAATAGGTTCAGCACCTGTAGCTCAGTGGTTAGGGTGCCAGCTACATTCACCAAGGCTCGTGGGTTCAAAGCCAGCCTGGGCCTGCTAATAAACAATGACAATTGCACAAAAAAAAAAAACAAACAGCTGGGCGTTGTGGCGGGCACCTGTAGTATTTGGGAGGCTGAGGCAAGAGAATTGCTTAAGCCCAAGAGTTTGCGGATGCTGTGAGCTGTGACACCATAGCACTCTACCGAGGGCAACATAGTGAGACTCTGTCTCAAAAAATTAATTAATTAATTAATTAATTAAATGGCTCAGTACCTGTAGCTCAGTGAGTAGGGCACCAGCCACATACGTTGAGGCTAGCGGGTTTAAGCCTGGCCCAAGCTCGCCGAACAACAATGACAACTACAACAAAAAAATAGCCAACAAAAAAAAATAGCTGGATGGGCGGCGCCTGTGACTCAAGGAGTAGGGCGTGGGCCCCATATACCGGATGTGATGGGTTCAAACCCAGCCCTGGCCAAAAACTGCAAAAAACAAACAAACAAAAAAAAAACAAAAAAACAAACAAACTGGGCATTGTGGTGGGTGCCTGTAGTCCCAGCTACTTGGGAGGCTGAGGCAAGCAAATTGCTTAAGCCCAAGAGTTTGAGATTGCTGTGAGCTGTGACACCATGGCACTCTACCAAGGGCAATATATTGAGAATCTTTATAAAAAAAAAAAAAAAAAAAAAAAAAAAAAAGAAGAAAAATAAGAACTATTTCATAATGGTGGTAGTTAGTCCATTTGATATCTAAACTGTCCTGGAGTTGTAGGGAAGTCACATATTTTATGGCACAGGTCCAATTTATTAAATCTTAGGTAAGCTGCTAAAACTCTCTGGGCTTCATTTCTTCCTCTGTAAAACGAAGGTGTTAGGTGAACAACAAATTTTATACCCAGCAAGCCAATGCTAAAAGAAGTATTGAGGAAGGGGGTGTAGTAAGAAGAAGGTTGGCTGGCTGACCACCCAGAGAACTCTCCAAGGCTGGTGTCATCTTGGTCAATGACCCTAATCTGGGCCTGGTTTTTAGTCTTTTTGGTCCAGGAACAGGATTTCATAATGTCTGTAGGGGTACAGATATTGTGATGGTTCTGCCCCCAACCATTTATTAATCCCACTATCCATTTATGAATTGGTAACTGAAATCTGAATATCCATATCCCCTATATGGGTACTATTTCCAGACCCTTCCTGTTATCAAGAATCCCAGGAAGCTGAATTAGGTATCAGAAGGCTTCCCTGTGAGCATGGAATTAAAATAAAGGAAAATGAATAGGCATGGAGAGAAATTTTATCCTGGCAGTGGTTAAGTCAGCCAAACCAGCCCTGCCTGTCACAAAGAATCCTCTTCTGGTGACCAAATCGAGATTTAGTGTCTATCTGAACACACATTGATTTTTCACTTTCTGGACTTGAACCTGTGAGCTCGGGCAATCCATCTGCCGTGGCTTCCCAGAGTGCTAGGATTATAGGTGTGAGCCACAGCACCAGGCCATTTTTCACTTTCTATTTCACTCCTGGCCACTTATGTATTATTTATTATGTTTTTTTTTTTTTTTTTGAGAAAGAGTCTCAAGCTGTCACCCTGGGTAGAGTGCCATGCATCACAGCTCACAGCAACCTCAAACTCTTGGGCTTTAGCGATCCTCTTGCCTCAGAGGCACGGACTACAAGGTAGCAAGTAGCAAGGACTACAGGCACCCATCACAATCTCCGGCTATTTTTTGGTTGTAGTTGTCATTGTTGTTTGACAGGCCCAGGTTGGATTCGAACCCTCCAGCTCTGGTGTATGTAGCTGGTGCCCTAGCCACTTGAGCTACAGGTGCCAAACCTTTATTATGGTTTTTAAACTAAATTTTAATTGAAAAAATAATCACTTCTTTAGAATAATCACTTCATATATAATTCAGTCACAAGAGACATTTGCTTCTCTAGTAGCTAAAAACAAATGGCTAACATTCATGAGTGCCATGTGACGCCCGTTCCCAGTGCCACGCATGACTTCACTCACATAATACTGTGAGGACAGGCAATAAGGAGGAGGCAGGCAGGAGGCACTTGTGGTGCAGTGAGTAGGGCACCAGCCCCATATACCGAGGGTGGCAGGTTCAAACCTGGCCCCAGCCAAACTGCAACAAAAAAATAGCCAGGCGTTGTGGTGAGCTCCTATAGTCCCAGCTACTCAGGAGACTAAGGCAAGAGAATCACCTAAGCCCAAGAGCTAGAGGTTGCTGCGAGCTGTGGATGCCACTGCACTCTACTGAGGGTGACAAAGTGAGACTCAGTCTCAAAAAAAAAAAAAAAAAAAGGAGGCGGAGGCAGGTAGTGAGTTACTGTTCCCATTTTTTTGTTTGAGACAGAGTCTCACTTTATCACTCTTGGTAGAGTGCCATGGCATCATAACTCACAGCAACCTCCAACTCTTGGGCTCAAGTAAGCCTCTTAGCTCAGTTTTTCATTTTTAGTAGAGATGGGGTCTCACTCTTGCTCAGGCTGGTCTCCAACTCATGAGCTCAAGTAATCCACCTGCCTCGGCCTCCCAGAGTGCTAGGATTACAGGCGTGAGCTACCAAGTCCGGCCTCCCATATTTTAGATGAGGAAATGAAACACAAAGTGCATAGCTAATAAATAGCATAACTAGCATTTGAACCCAAGCAATCTAGTTCTAACTACCACACAATACTGCTCTAATTACTTACATATCTAATTAATTTAACTCACAGAGGACAAACTAAATTTCCAAGTTCTTGAGGGAACTGCCAACCTATTTGTTCCCCTCCTCATCACAAATTACCTATAAGTAAAAGATACTACGTAAATATTATTTCCCCACTCTATACTTAGTGGACATCTTTAGTTAACCACTATCCTTCAAAGATAAAATTTTAAAAATGAAAAAACTTACAACTGGAATTGAAAATTTTCAGCTGTCTGGACAATTCATAATTAGGTTGGGCTAGAGTAGTTGAACTCAATTCTTCCTCTATAGTCTCCTTCTCCAGAGGTACTCAGGTCTTGTTCCTGTCTGGACTTTACCTATAAAGAACACAGCTCAAGACTTGCTGCTGGAGAGAAGGACTTCTGGGTCAGCCTCTCTAGCTTCTCCTCCCTATGGGATGGTTCCTCTGAGGACTGCAGATAAAAGCTTTAATTTCTCACCTTGACACATGTAGGCAATTCCAAAACAACTCAATGCCTGGCACTCATTCCTCCTTGCCATTTACAGTAACTACAACCACAGTGGTTGCTAAAGGGAAGGATGTGGGGAAGGGGAGGGACAGGGAAAGGCCTCACTTACATCATATCTCCTGGCCACCTCTGGCAAATTCATTCAATAAATATCTTTCCTGCACCCAAGATAGGCACAATGGTGACACAATGAAGGACAAAAAATATCCCATGGGTCCATGACCAAGTTATGCTTATTATTAGAGATCTTAAGATACCATTAAGGAGATAATCAATGTGGGCCAGGTGCAGTGGCTCATGCCTGTAATCCCAGCACTTTGGGAGGCAGAGGGGAAAGAATCACTTGAGACTAGAAGTTCAAGACCAGCCTAGGCAACGTAATGAGACCACATCGCTACAAGAAAAAAAATTTTTTTTGAGACAGTGTCACTATGTTACCTTGGGATAGAGTGCCGTGGCATTAGCCTAGCTTACAGCAACCTCAAACTCCTATGGTTAAGTGATTCTCCTGCCTCAGTGTCCCAAGTGGCTGGGACTACAGGAATGTGTTGGTGGTGCCCGTAGCTCAGTGGGTAGGGCACTGGCCACATAGATTGAAGCTGGTGGGTTCGAACCTAGCCCCAGCCAGCTAAAACAACAACAACTGCAATAACAACAACAACAACAATAACAAAATAGCCGGGTGTTGTGGCAGGCATCTCTAGTCCCAGCTACTTGGGAGACTGAGGCAAGAGAATTGCTTAAGCCCAAGAGTTTGAGGTTGCTGTGAGCTGTGACACCACAGTACTCCATCTAGGCCAACAGCTTAAGATTCTGTCTCAAAAAAAAAAAAAAAAAAAGCAAGAAACATGTCATAAAGCCCGGCTAAATTTCTTTATTTTTAGTAGAGACAGGGTCTCACTCTTGTTTAGGCTGGTCTCAAACTCCTAAGCTCAAGTGATCCTCCTGCCTTGCCCTCCCAGATGCTAAGATTATAGGCATGAGCCAACCCACCCGGCCTCTACAAGAAACTTTTTAAAAAGGAGAAGATCAAGGCCGAGCTCAGTGGCTCACCTAGCACTCTGGGAGGCTGAGGCAGGTGGATTGCCTGAATTCAGCAGTTTCAGACCAGCCTGAGCAATAACAAGAGCCTGTCTCTAAAAATAGCCAGGTGGGCTAGGCGCCCATAGCACAGTGGTTATGGCACCAGCCACATACACTGAGGCTGGCGGGTTCAAATCCAGTCCAGGCCAGCTAAGCAACAATGACAACTGCAACAGAAAAATAGCCGGGTATTATGGTGGGCGCCTACAGTCCCAGCTACTTGGGAGGCTGAGGCAAGAGGATTATTCAAGCCCAAGAGTTTGAGGTTGCTGTGAGCTATGATGCCACAGTACTGTACCCAGGGTGACAGAGTGAGGCTCTGTCTCATCAAAAAAAAAAAAAAAAGGAGACGATCACAAATAAATGTGAGATTAAAATGACAACAACAACAAAAAAGATTCTAAGGAAAGGTCTATAAAATCATAAAATGGGGTCCTGACTTATTCTTCAGGATAAGGAATTACTACTGTATTTCCCTGAGCCATCCAAGTAAGATGTGAATGATAAGCAAGAGTTAGGCAAAAAGAGGGTGAGGAGAAATTCCAATCGGAGAAAGCAGCATGAACAAAGCCCTTGTCAAAGTGAGCAGGAGGTTGTAGACACGTGGAGAGACAGCCAGATTGGGAGGGTTGTGTCTACTGTATGCCTTGTTAAGAGGGTTGTGTCTACTGTATGCCTTGTTAAGAGTTTTGGTATTTATCTAAGAACACTGGAAAGCTGTGGAAGTGTGTAAGGAGAGACAACAGAGCGTGATATGGGCAGCATTTTGTTTATTTATTTATTTTTAATTTTAAAAAATTTGTTTATTTTTATTTTTCTTGAGACAGGAGTCTTACTCTGTTGTGTTGGTAGACTATCATGACCTCAGCCTAGCTCACAGCAACCTCGAATGCCTGGACTTACATAATCCTGCCTTAGCCTCCTGAGAAGCTGGAACTACATGTACATGCCATGATCTGGCTAATTTTCTATTTTTTAGTAGAGACGGGGCCTCACTCTTGTTTAGGCTGATCTCTAACTCCTGACCTTAAGTGATCTTCATGCCTCAGCCTCCCATAGTGCTAGGATTACAGGTGTGAGCCACCATACCCGGCCTTTTTTTTTAAAGATCATTCCTTCCAACTGCTCTGTAGAGAAAGGATTGGGGATATAGAGTGATTGTGGAAGAATGTGGGGAGACAGAGGCTACTGCAACTATTTAGGAGAGAGATAATAGGGAACAGGGTGGTGGTAGGAGAAAAGGAAACAAGTGAACCCATTCAAAATATTATCTAGAGATAAAATTGATAGGCTTGGATATTGAGGATGAGAGAGAAGAGGTATCAAGGACTCCTAGGTTTCTGATTTAGGAAGCAGATGGATGGTGGTGCCTCTCAATGAGATAGGTTACAATGGAACAGGACCCAGTTTGGGGGGAAGATTGAAAGTTCAGCCTAGTTGATAGTAGGATACTATGTATATGGCTCTAGAGCTCAGTAGGAAGGTTTAGGGCAGGGGTGGCGAACACGCGGCTCTCGAGCCGCATGCGGCTCCCGGCCAAAATGAATGCCGCTCTTTGCCTCTTATCATTATTTTGTATACTGTGGCTCTTTGCCAAGTTTGGATTTTGTTATGCTGCTTCTGAGGAGGGACCTCTGAGGAGAGATCTCTGAGCACGTAGTCCCGCCCCCAGGCTGCGTCATCCCGTCTCCGGGTGGCTACAACTGAATACAAACCTGATTTGCAGAAGATTA
>CAUYPK010059431.1:0-54382 GCA_963574355.1 Loris lydekkerianus
TTTGGATGGTGATTTGTGAGACGTGCGGCCGGGCGTTGTCGTGAAGCAGGATCAGACCACTTCTGTTGAGCAGTGCTGGCTGCTGCTGATGCAATTTTTCATACATTTCATCAATTTCCTCACAATAGGACTCTGCTGTGATGGTTTGGCCTGGTTGCATAACGTTATAGTGAATCACACCAGCTGCTGACCACCATACAGTAACCATGATCTTTTTTTGGTGGGGTTTCGCCTTTGGGAAGTGCCTGGGTGGCTCATCAGTGTCCAACCACTGTCCTGAATGTTTCCTATTGTCATAGAGAATCCACTTTTCATCACACGTGATGATCCGATCCAAAAAAGGATCGTTTTGGTTGCACAAAAGCAATGAAGAACAAACCTCGAAACGTCACAATTTCTGCTGATCGTTTAAATTGTGGGGCACCCACTTTTCGAGCTTTTTGACCTTTCCAATACATTTTAAACCATCCAAAACCACATGGAAGCTGACACCCAGTTCTTCCGCCATCCCACGCACCATTTGTGATGGGTCAGTCTCCACCAGGGTCCTCAAATCCTTGTCCTGGATTACTCTAGATCGATCACTTTGGGGCTCATCTTCAAGGCTAAAATTTCTGCAACAAAATTTTGCAAACCAACTTGAACAGTGTGTTCATTAACACTATCATTGCCAAATGCCTGGTTAATTTTTCGGGCTGCTTCAGCAGTGTTTTGGTTCAATTTGAATTCGTAGAGAAAAATTGGCCGAAAATCGCTTAATGACATCATACAGTAATAGGCTGGAAAGAAAAAAAAAAATTAAAAGTAGAAAAAAATGAACAGCATCAATGTATAGAGTAAAAAATTCTCCATCGATCAGTATATACCACAACACAGTAGAATAAATATTTATTGAGATATGGAGCTACAAAAACACATGACATTAAAACGAACAAAACTTTTGAAACAATCTATACAATAAAAATAATGATAATTATAAAATAATTGAGAAAAAAGGGTAAGAAACATACAAACAAAACAAACAAACAAAAAACCCTCTAGAAATCTGATGTTAGCACTCTGATGTTAGAAAAGGAAGAAGAGGAAGACAGAAGGGAGAAAAAAAGTGGTATTCATAAAAAAGTTAAAAAAGAAGAAATTAAAAATAGAGAAAATAAAAATAAAAAATATATAAAAAATAATAAAAATTGATGATACTTCCTCCAAGAAAATGATGAGAAAAAAAGGCACCAACCACAAAAATATTGTTCTTGTATATATGTAGAAATATACATCTATATATATGACGTAGGGATCAACTTTTGTAGGAATATATTTATAATGCAATATACTTTCTGAACATCAGGTGACACTGTGAGCCGTTCCCAGGCTTATACCTGATTCACAGTTTATACTGTTACCATGATAACCACCCTACCTGGCCGATCGTCATTTTGGAGTTTCTGTAAAAGTTTTTTTTACCTAATTGTTGTGCAACATTAGCACTCCTATCTGACCTCCCAACTCAGTGCAGGAGTCCATGCTTCACAAATCTTTCCACTCAGCTCCTGCATTCTCCTGCAAACTTGCAACTGCAATAGGCTGTGGGGGAGGGTGCTGGCAGCCCCCGGGTCTCTCTGGTGCTGGCTTCCATCTCCTGAGGCTGCTGCTCGGGTCCTGCTGGTGCTGCTGGGTCTCGCTGCTGCTGTGGCTGCGGTGTGCGGAAATCTTACACTCAGTTTTTGTGGCTCTGGAGTTTTGAGTCCAGCCACCCGCCAGTTTGCTGCACAGCCTGAACTGCCAGTCCACACCAATATTCCCCACCAGGAATGGTCCAGTCTATTTAATCATTCCTGTTGTTCTGGAGGAAGGTGCCCGCCATTTAGGACAATTCAAAATGTTTGTTTCCTGGGCGGGATCCCTTCCTTTCAATTTCCCATCGAGTTGCTTAGTACCTTGTGATTCTGAGTGGCTCCCCTTTCGGGTGCTAAACTCTGCTCAGGAATAAATTTTTCATCAGTTGGGTTTTGCTAGAGATTGCAAACTGCTGTCCTCCGTGAGGGAGGGGCCTGCCGGCCAGCATGGCCGAGTAGGAAAAATCTCTACAACAGAGTCTGTGGTTTTAAATTACACCTCATATACATCAATCCATCAATTCACTGCGTGTCTCCAGCTGTCTGTCCATACCAATAATCCATATGGGGAAAAGGTCCAGACCCCCTTCCTCTCATCTGATGACTTGGGAGAGGTGGGCTACACGTCTGTCCCATCCACCATCATGCTCTGCCTCTGATTTTTTTGGGGCTTACATTTTCTAACTGAACTATTTCTTTTAACTACCTTAATTGCAATGAATTACTTCTTACTTTTATCACTCTATATTACTTTGTTTTTTTCTTTTTTCTTTTCTTTCTTTTTTTTTTTTTTTTTTTTTTTTTTGAGTCAGAGTTTCACTTTGTCACCTCGGTAGAGTGCCCCATTGCTTAGCTCACAGCAATCTCAAACTCTTGGATTCAAGTGATCCTCTTGCCTCAGCCTCTTAAGTAACTGGGACTATAGGCACCTGCCACAACACTGGCTATTTTTAGAGATGGGGGTCTTGCTCTTGCTCAGGCTGGTCTCTAATTCATGAACTCAGGCAACCACCTGCCTCCGCCTCCCAAGTGCTGGGATTACAGATCTGAGCCACCATGCAAGGACTTTTGATCCTAACACAAGCAAAGCCTGGGACAGGAACACAGTTCAGGTTCAGGACTTCAAGGCTGACACCAATTAGACCACGTACACAACCCCCAAGATGAGCAATTAAGCCCCTGAGAAGCCTTGTGGGCAGTTGGGTATCATGCCATTCTGAGAAATGAGAGTGTCTCACCTCCCTGAGAGTCTTTTTCTCTCCATGAGATCAAAGTGTCTGTGCTGATTTCAGAGCCTTACACCTTCTCTTGTAAATCTTCCCAATCTCCTATGCTCACTCCCTCCTAGAAAGCAGTCCCACTTTTGGGAGCCTGGCCTCTCAGTACCCAAGGACCTTGGGGCCTAGTCGAGCTGCGGGAGTGGTGAAGTTTCAGCAAGACTGTCTGCTTGTCTTAAAGGGTCAGACTTCAAACTGCCACTCTTGCAACAGACTGAATTTCTCAGCATAAAGTCCTATAGTCTGAATGTGTAGCTGTTTTTCTCTGATCCACTTCCCTCCTGTCCCTGTTCCCCTTGCCCATCGTCTATAATTATTTTCTTAGTTCAATTTCTAACTTACTTATAATAAACAATTAAATATTGGCTTTAAGCTTATTAAATCATTATTTCTAGCAATGAAAGCACATCAAGATATGACTCTTCCCTTAAGTGACCATATTTCCACCCTCAGAAGCTTTTCAGTTTAATTAAGTCCCATTTATTTATATTTGTTCTTACAATTGCCACAGAAATATTCTTCATAAAATCTTTCCCCAGCCTGATGTTGTCAAGTGTTTTCCCTACACTTTCATCAAGGATTTTTATTGTTTCATGTCTTAAATTTAAATCTTTTATCTATCTTGAATCAATTTTTGTAGGTATAAGGTATAGGTTCAGTTTCAGTCTTTTACATGTGATTATCCAGTTTTCCCAGAATCCTATTGAATAAGGATTTTTTTCCTCAGTATATACTCTCATTTGGTTCATCAAAGTTCAGGTGGCTGTGAGATGTCACCTAACCCAAAAAGATTAGCCCACATCACAAAGTCCCAAAGTTGCAGATGCTCACATGGATGTGGAGAGAGTGGAACACTTTTACAGTGTTGGTGGGACTGCAAACAAATACAGGCTCTTTGGGAAGAAGTATGGAGAATCCTCGAAGATCTCAAACTAGACCTCCCATTTGACTTTGCATTCCCACTACTAGGCACCTACCCAGAAGAAAACAAATCATTTTATCATAAGGATATTGGCACTATATTGTTTATCGCAGCTCAATTTGCAGGCGTTAAGATCCGTAAACAACTTAAATGCCCATCAAATTGGGAATGGATTAATAAATTGTGGTACATGCACACTGTGAAATACTATTCACCCCTAAAAAGATGATGACTTTCTATCTTTTGTAATATCCTGGATGGAGTTGAAACACATTCTTCTTAGTAAAGTATCACAACAGTGGAAAAGCAAGTATCCAATGTACTCAATACTAAAATGAAGCCAGTAGACTACCTGATGCATGCCCACAGGGAGAAAAACTTATTTCAATTTAAGTTGTGGGGAGGGGTAATGAGGGAGCTGTTGGGGTGCTCTCACTGAATGGGCAGGGGGTAGGGGGTTTTGGCACAACTTTTGTGTGTGGTACATAACCACAAGAGGGACTCTATCTAACACAATCAAATGTTTTGACCTGGTTGTTTATACCCATACATTAACCTGAAATAAACTTACTGTTCAAAAAAACACACAAGTGAACAAACAAAAAATCCCAAATGTTTTGGAACCTGATAAATCTGTTGTACAGAGGTAGTTTATCTTTATTTTTACCTGAAAAATAAACCTAATCTCTACGTTTTCCCTCGTGTTTAATATTAGAGAAAGTACTTACCCTGTTTGCTTGTTATATTGGGGTAGAAAGAACAGATTTTAATGCATTACTCCATCCCATCCAGATTTAAGAAAGCAAATTCTAATAATAAGCCAACTCAATGTTTTATGACTCTAAGTTCTTGAGCCAAAATTTAGATTGTATTTAAACCCAATTCTCAATGGATCAGATAGTATTCAATTAATGCTTCTTTTTGAATGAAAAGAACCTGTGAGAAGAGAGAGGAAGGGCTGGTGAATATCCCCAGGCTCTAATGTAGCTTTCACTTTCGTCTCTTGCTTAATATTTTTGTGTCTTCACTCCGATAACCAGATGATAATATTTGGAAAGTAAACCCAAGAATATTGATTTTCATGAATCAAACACCTAATGAGGTTGGAGTTAGGTCGGGAAATGTTCAGCTGTGTACGTTTAGCTGACTGAAGATAGATTGAAGTGCCTCTAAACTGAAATCAACATTTCTTTCAAAACTTCTAGCTTAGAGAAAATAACAGAATTCCTACTTCATTACATTGTATATGTAAATAACACCTACAAAGGAAAATAGCACTATTGGCTTGTGTGTTTAATTATTTATTTCAGTGGCTTTAATTAGATGCGTATACCTCTCTGCACTGGTGCACATGCAACTTCTTCGTTCACAGGAATGTCTTCTTTTTTAAAACAAACCGTTGTCATAATTGAGCGTCTCAAAGCAACAAATCTTAGTTGGTGAGAAGCATGTATCAATCTGCCTTTCACTCATAAGACATTTTCTCTTACAGACACCCTTACGTTTTGTGCAACGATCAGCATCCATCAGGTTACATGTAGCTACAGTAAAGAAGAATAACTGAAATTACTGACCTCATTTTTGAGCATATATTATTTCTGATTACATGAAGTATAACGTGTTCATCACAAGTTTAGAAAATACCGAAAGTATAAAGACACTAAAAAATCTCCTACCCCTATGTATACAACAAACTAAAACTTTAAAAACTATATGCTATGTACTATTCTTTTCAGCAAGGTGCAACACGTTTTAGAACTATACACCAATTTATTCACTCTTTAGGCTTTTCTGGACCATCAACCAATATCTAAAGTTTGAATATTTTAGAATTATTATGAATGTATATTGTATCCTTTAATATTTATATGATATATTCTTATGATAGTTATCACAGAGTTTAATTCTATGCTTCTAATACTGTAAATTTTGCCCCCAAATAAAACGATATTCATTGCAATTTTAATTTTTATGTCTTTGATTTTTTTGAATGTTTTTCCTTCTTTTTGAGATTAATTTTTTAATGTATTTTGTTGATGTTATTGATATGATTATTTTATTTTAATAAATTAATAAGAATTTTAATATGTTGTTCATAATAACTTTAATCTGTCTTATTTGTCACAAGTTCTTTGTTGTTTTTCATTTTGTTAGTGATGGTTTTTAGTCAATAACTATTTTATTAGAAGTTGAATTACATATTTAATCTTAAATATATAAACAATATCATAATTTTTGACATCTAGAAATGTATAGAAAAGTATATTGTTATACATGAGATATTCTTGCCTAAAATCTTTTCATTATAATTTAGTATAAGTATTTTTACATTATTTATAAATGTGAGATATAGCTCTCTTCATTTTCATAACTGATTAAATAATGTTCCATACTATTTATTGAAAAATTCTCTCCATGCCTGGAATTCTTAATAAATGCTGTATTCTTAATAAATTTTATACTCTCAGTTCTCAGAAGCTTTAAGGCTCTTTCCTCTATCTATTATATTTTATGATATTGCTGTATGTTTTTGAAGCAGAAACAACTTATATTAAAAAGTGTATAAGATAAAAATCATGTCATTTCTTTCTTTCATTTCTTTACATATAAACTTTAAGATAAAATTAAAACAAACTTGCCGAAGACAGCCCCGACAAATGCTTAGCGAACAGTATAATTAAACATTAATTTAGTTATACTGCCAGCATGGCATTGGTGCACCCCACAATCACAATTCCCTCTCACTCCTTCATTTCCAAAAGAAATGATTATCTTGACTTACAATATTTTGTTTGCTGTCTCATGTTAAAATTTTATGTAAAGGTACAGTACAGCATATATATACTTTTATGTCTGATTTTACAAACTCACAATTTAGATTTTGAGTTATATTTTGTATAACTGTGACCCTTCTATTTTCATTATCGTATTGTCTGTGATATAAATATCCTACATTTTATCTTTTTGAACTGAAGAATATTTAGATTGTCAGTTTTTAGATACTCCTGTATGGTCTTTTGGGGTACACACTCAGGTATTTCTGTTCGACATATCTCTAAAGGTGGAATATAATGGTTACATGTTCACATAGCTTCAACTCCAATAGAAAATGTCAAACATAATTTCGCATCGCCTGTGCCAATTTACATTTACAACACCATTATATAGAAGTCAAAGACATCAAAAACAACCAATGCTGAGTATTTTTAGCTTAGTATTTCTGATGGGACTGCAATGACACCTCATATATCTCATCTTTTCTCATATTTCATAATAAAATGTCAATTTTTTCCTGATTTTTGGGGAAGTATGGTATCTTATGCTGCAAATATCTTTTTCCATGTAGAGATTATCTTTTTCCTCAGTGATGGTTTTGATTTACAGATTTCCTAATTCTAATATAGTTAATGCTATTGTTTTCTTCTGAGTAAAAAGTATTACTCCTTGGGTGCCAAAATCGTTACATGTAGCTAATTCTCATGTATTAACTTATATGATTACTGATTTGCCTCCCAGGCTTGCATCCACAGGTTACTTGGAATTGGGTTTTGTCTGTTATAAGAGGCCAGAGTCAAATTTCACTTTGTTTCTCATATGGCCATAGGAAGAAACAAGCCTTAATTTTTTTACTACCTCAAAAAATGTTTAATACTTCAATAACTCTGTTTCAATATGATTGATTTTCTTTGTAATTTTTATTATATGAATTTTGTTTTTTTTTTGATATTGCAACATTTATTTTGAATGGGGTAGTTTATTTATTCATTTTATTTTTTAATTTCAGATTAATATGAGAGTTCTAACAATTAGATTAGTGAAGTCCAAGGAGAGGGAATGTGGCAGGGGGATTGATAAACTCTCGCCTAATGGGTGCAAGGTGAGGGTATGCAGTACACCTCCTGGATGAAGGGCTCAATCATCTCTTACTGTTTTAGGATTCTCTATTCTGCCCCCTTGGTACATTTTTCCTTCCACTCTAACATTGTCTTGTGAAAGTTCTCCCATCTCATTCTTCCTTTGACATGTCTTGACTATTATTTAGTAGTTTATGTTACCATTTGAGTTTCAGAATTACTATGTCAGCTTTTACAGAACAAGACAAAACAAAACAAAGCAAAACAAAACAAACCATGTCTTTTAGGATGTGATTAAGATCACATTTACTTTATAAATCATTTTGAGAAATGTTGCATTGAGAGCTTTACAGGAAAAAATCCTTCAGTGCATTCATAATGGCATAACCCTCCTTGAATTTAGGTCTTCCTTAATCTCTCAACAATATTTTTTAGCTCTCTGTGTAGAGATCTTAAAAAAATTTTTTTTAAACCATTTCTTTGTATTTGATATTTCAATGCTATTCTAAGTATTGTTGGATTTATAATATATTTTTCTAGGTAATGAATAGAAATATAATTGATTTTTATATTTATTTTGTAATCAACAATTCTGCTAAGCTGATTCATTAGTTCTTTTAATTTATCTTAGGATCCCTCTTCCTTTTCTTCATATAGTATCAGGGTAATTGAACAATGTTGGCCATTTTCTTCTATTAGATTTAAGAAACTTACAACTCATTCTAAATGCACTAAGACTCCATTGCAATATTTATTGAAATTACTGATACAAGGTACTCATCATATTTCTGATATCAAAGAGAAAATTTTAATGACTCCATCATTTAGTAAGATGTTTACTGTGTAGGTTTTTGAAGATAAACTTTATTAGATGCAAGAACTTAGTTGTATTTATTGTCAGACTGCTGAGACTTTTAAAAATTCATGAATTTTATAAAAAATTATCTGACTTGATCATATAAACCTTCCACTCTAATCTGTTCATAAAGTAACATTGATTTTAGCATATTCACTTTGCAATTCAGGAATTTTACTGGGCTTTAACTCTAGGTATTTTTAAAAGGAATTTTGCATCAATATTAATGAGAGGCTCACTTTTAATTTCCTTTCTTATAATCTCCTTATGAGTTTTAATAACAGGAATTGCTGGTTTCATAAAATGAGTTAGAAGCATCCTCTTGTTTCCTGCTTTCTGGAAAAGTTTGTGTATAACTGGTTGTACCACTTCCCTAAATGTTTAGAATTCAACAGCAAAGCCATTTGGGCTTGACATTATCTTTATATAAAGATTAATTATTATGAATTCTATTCCCTTAATGAATTTAGACATATTTATATGTTCTATTTCTTTTTGTTGTTGTTGCCATTCTGATTCATTATGTTATAGTTTTTCAGAAATTATGCAATCCATGTAAATTTTGAAACATGTTACCATGAAGTTGTTCACAACATCCTTATATGATTGTTTTAGTATCTGTACCACACATATATATTAAGATATTATCACTGAAAAAGTGGATTTTTGCCTTCACTCCTTTTTCTTTACAGTTTTGTTAAATAGTTTTATTAATTTTTTCAAAAAGCAAAATATGAACTCTTCAATTTTTTCTAGTGTCTGTTTTCTCATTATTAGACGGCTGTTAACTGACAGTGATGTGTGCCTCAATACCTTTCCTAATCCTATTTGAAACCTTCACTCTTTCAGGCCCCTTTCATTATTAATAACAACTATCATGACAGCAACAACTATAATAAAAATAATAACACCTAAATTGGCAGACTGATTTTTAGTTTAAAGTTTATATTATACTCAGTAATATATTTCCCCAGGTTCTAACTGTAGTCTTTTAAGGTACATGTAACTATTAGACACGACGTTGTATGTCAGATTTTTAATCTTAAAAAAAAGGTGACCATTAATGATTGTACTTCCATTTGTTTGTTTGTTTTCTGTTAAGGACCTTGACAAATAGGTTAAATTCTGAGTGGTAATATTCACCAATATGTTCAGTAATAAGCTAGTAACAAAATCTAGATCTTCTGAGTTTGAATCCAGGTTTATTTCTGATAAATGATACATTGCTTCAACTTCCAACTTTCTAAGGCCAAATTCAAACACATGATGTATAGATGTAAATTTACATCTTTACTGTTAGAGAGTCCAGATTGCCCCAGTGGCATACCTCCCAAGAATATAATATAATGACCACCAAGAGCTTCATTGCTCTGTACTTTCCATTATTTATATTTAATTGATTCATAAGGGTGTTCCTGCATTCCTTCACTAACTATTGACTAATTCAGCATGGACTCTGGAGTTATGACTTCTTTACTTAGCCTTGTATTCCCCTTGCACCTCAGAGTCCAGCATATTGTCAAACTACGTCTTGGGTCATCTTACAGCTTTTGTTATTGATGTCCCACCAGGTATGTACTGCTGTCCGCAGTCCATTTCCCTCCCTGGGATCTGATTGCTATCATCTGCCCTACTGAATCTTATAAATAAATTTAATAAATTATGTTTTTAGTCATTTAAGTATCAGAAAAGAAAACTCAAAGTCTAGAAAAGATGAAGGTTAATTTTTTCATCTGATTTTATCTGCCCATTAATTGAGAAAAGGATGTAGGTAAAGTATCTTAGTGTAATAATGTTCATAATGAGGAAACAAAAATTCCACAGAATTAAGACACTAGTTTAATTGGTAAGATTATGCTGAGAACCTGTATTTTTCAATTAATAAGCTAGTATGTCTATTTCTAGCCGGAAGCTATATTACCAACATTCCAGAAACATCTATTTTACCTTGTAGAATGAAGGTCACATAACACAGAAAATGGAAGACACAGTAAAAGATCTTCATTCTGTAGAAAGAAACTGTTGAAAAATTTGGCGACAGAATTTAGAGGCTACAGCCCTTTCCAAAAAGTCAAGAGGCATTACCTATTTATAGCTTTTTAATGGAAGAGGAACTCTATCCAGAAATTGTTTAATTTTGTGTACTTGTTTCTGCTCCAATGACCAGGACTGTGGGAAGAATTACTCAAATTGAAAACACTTGTAAATACACTGAGTTTTATGGTGAAATCTCAACGTAAATGATAGTTGTAAACATGGCATCTTCCTATCAGGGGTGATCAGTTAATCATCAATACCAACGAACATGCATGGAGTGAGTTCAAGGAAAATATTAGTTTACAATTTCAGACATAAAACAACTAAACATTGTCCATTACATAACTCATGACTTTACAAAATATATTGTAATCACTATGTGTCTAAATTTAAAATCCTTAACTATATCCGGTTGTTCCATTAACTTCTCCTAAATTATTCATTTATGAGGTCCAAAATTATACTCTACTTTTGTCACTAATTTTGTTTTTCCACTTTTTAAAATTTAAATTAATTAACTTTTTTTAGTGACAGGATTTCATTCTGTTCCCTAAGCTGGAGTGCTATGGTATGATTGTAACTCACTGAAACCTTGGACTCCTGGGCTCCAGCAATCTTCCCATCTCAGCCTTCCAAGTAGCTAAAACTATTGGCATGTATCACCACACCTTATGTACGTATGCATGCATGTATGTATGTATTCAATTATCTATTTACAGTTTGGATTTTTTGTGTGTGTGTGGGGGGGAGTGTTTTATTTTGTTTAAGAGATGCAGAGAAGTCTCTTTGTGTTGCCCAGGTTGGTCTAGAACCTCTGCCCTTAACCAATCCTCCAGCCTTGACCTTATCCCTAATTTTTATTACTCTTTTTTTCAGATGCAACTTAAATATTCATGAAACTCTCCCTTTTTTTCTAGCAAAGCCTAGTCAGTCTTCACTTCTTTTAGAAATTTTATTACACAATAGAGACTTTGGAATGAATAGCAATAATTTCCCACCTCAATCTTCCTATTTTCAGGCCTTTTGGTAATTTTTAACATAAGAATTATCTTATAAAAAGTATAGATTTACACTACTTATCCTCTTTCTCATGCTATTGTTATTAAATATTTGGAAGTTATATAAATTTTAAAAAGTTTTATAAATTATATTCAGACACTTAAACACCAATATTTTCCCCCAACATAATCACAGCATTAACCCTTCCCCTATAAAATGAAAATATTATCCCCTTGTCAGTAACTCCAGTATTGGTCCTCTCTTTACACATCTCGTTTATTGTTACACATTTCCTTTTTCCTTGCCTTGGATAATACCTGTATGTAAGCTTTGTGTTTAACTAGAATTGAATAATCTCCACCTTATTTTTGAAGATTATAATACAGCAACAAGTATAAATTATGTTGCCTTTTTATATGTGTCTAATATCATTTGTGCTAATCAAAGAGAAATGTTCTAGGTTTAAAGGTCAAATGGATTATTAATATTATCACTACTATTATTTTTCCTAATACTATATACTTTCTTCTGAAGTGCTTTTCAAGTCTTTTATTTTCATTGTTTCATATTTGATCACATTATTGAAAAGTATTTTTAAAGTATTTTTTCTTACAGTTTTTGTTGTACATCTAAACAAAAATAAATAAGGAACATTTCATATCTTCAAGTTCATCTGAGTGTCAGGGGCTATTCCTGACATGGCTTCATTCTGAAAGTTTTTGAACCTAACCTTACACATTTCATTTACTGTCCTCATGTCTTTCTCTTGCTTTCTTCCCCATCCAGAAATGTTTTCAATAAAGTTAAAAACATGAGAATTTCCTTGCTAAAACGTATTTTTATTCTGTTATCATGTTTCATTATTTGGACGTAAAATCTCAGTTCAGAGTCACGTTCTTTCAGAACTCTGAAGTTCTGTAACTTGTAGGTTTTAGTCTTTCTGATGAATGATCAAAGGCTGGGCAAGCGCCATTAAATTATTTGAACTTGTGTCTCTCTTGACATTTTTGGGACATTAGTTTTAGGATTCAGACACTCAAATTTAAAGATTCACAGATTTCCTGGTGAGAATTTCTTTTTCATAGGTTATCTATCTGTAATTGGTGAGCTCATGTCTTTCTTCAGATTTGAGAAATGGTTTTCTCTTTATATATAATTATTTCTCTTATGAAGTCCTTCCCTCTTTATTTGTGTATTTATTTTTATTTTCTCTCTTTAGGGGTTTATTTTAGTCAAATGACGGTGATGCTAGCCTTCTCAAATAATATAGGAAACATTCTGTTTTACTGTATTTTACAGTTGTATTTTTTCATAATAGATGTGATTTCATTATTAAATATTAATAAAATTCAACAGGGAGGCTATCTGTACCTAGAATTTTCTGTATGGCAAAAGCTTTAAATATGAGTTAGTTTTACAATGTATGTAGCATTATTCAAGTTGTAATTCTCTTCTTGAGTAAATATGAATAGTTTATGTCAGTTGAGGACATTTTCCATTTTATATCAGATCTTAAAGTATTGAAATAATGTGGTTTGTTATATTCCCTAAATGTTCTTTTAATACCTTTTTAATCTATTACTGATTTCTCCTATTTCATACCTGATATATATAATATGTGTTCTCTCTCTCCCTCTCTCAAATCTAACAGTTTCTAAAAGACAATTTTAAGGTTTAAAAAAATCAGCTTTTGTTTTGTTTGTTTTTCTAATATTTGACTGCTTTCTATTTACTCTATTTTTAGTTTTATTATTTCTTAAGAGTTTTATTTGACATGCATAACTTAATAAAATTGAGTTTAATATTTACTCTTCTTTTTCTAGCTTCTTAAAGTGGAAGCTTAAGTCATTGATTTGAGACACTTTTTATTTTCGAATGCAACCATTTTTAAAGACTGGTTACTTGCCGTCTTGAGCTTTCTCTGTCTCTGCATTCCTCTCCCTGTTCCTCCTTGTTTTCCTCATTCTCTTTCTCTCTCTTTCTCTCTCTCTCTCTCTCTCTCTCTCTCTCTCTCTCGACTACTTATGCTGGGAGAAGCAAGGCACTATGTTGTAGAATCCTTATGGAGCATCCCATATGATGTAGTGACAATCTGAGGCTTTCTATTGGACAACCTGTGGAAAGCTGGACTCCTAAGTCAAATAGTTCCTGAAAACAGAAGTCTGCCAAGAAGGAGATCTTCAACTCAGTTGAATCTTAAGGTGACTGCCGCATAGTTCATCTGCTTGAATAAAACCTCATCAGACCTTGACCCAGAGGCATTAAGTTAAGCTGATGCATAGAATCTGTGAGAAAATAAATGTTTCATCCTCTTACCTACAGGGGTCTTTTTTTATGCAGAAATAGGCACATAATACAGTATCTTATTTTATAATATCTGCCTTTTATTACTATGTTCACAACATTTATATGTATATATAATGAAATTATAATACAATTGTGTTTCAACCTGCCATCTTGCTTTTCTTTTCTACTTATTTTTCTTGCCTTTATTTTTTTCCTTCTCTTCTAATCTATGGATATTTTTATGCTGCAGGTTATCTACTTCATTGGCTATATAAAATATAAACTAGGTAGATGTATACATTTATTTATCTTTATAGATATATATGTTTTGGAATATGGATCTGTAACTTTTACATACAATGTAAGAAACTTATAATATTGTAATTCTATTTCCTCCTTCCTATACCTTCGGCTATTATTAATTTTGCTTTGAGCAATCAAATCTGTTCTATAAAGATTAAAAATTGATGAAAAGGATCTCTCCCATTTATCCACAAATTTGCCACTTTCAACTCAATTGGTTCCCTTGTGCTAATCCAAATTTCTATTTTGTCCACTTTTCCTGGAAAAGTTTTATTTAAAATTTCTTGAAGAACTTATTATTGGCAATGTATTATTTCAGATTTTTTTCTATACTTGAAAACATCTTTATTTTGCATTCATTTTTCACACTAGTTTTTCACTAAATAGAATTCTAGGTTGGCAAAATGTTTCAGTATGTAAAGCTACTGAGACATTGCCTTCTGCATGCGTAATTTCTGATGGAAAGTTTACCTGTATCATTCTTTATCATAAGACCATTATTCAGATGTAATTCAAATATCAAAACATTTTACCTACGTAATGTGTACAATTTAATAGTTCTTAGTATATTCACTGAGTTTTGTAATGTGGAAGCCAAGGGAAAATTTCCTTTTTGCACTCTGAATTTTGACTGAAACTCAACTGAAAAGAGGCAAATTAAAAGGAGAAAAGGGATAAAATTTATTAATGTGTACATGGGGGAAATCACAGTGATTACCTCAAAATGAGGTACAGAAAGTTATATGCTCACTTTCTTAGAGGAAAGGCAAACAGGAAAGTGTGGATGATTTTAGGGAGGTAGTAAAAGATTTTCAGGGGACTTCAGCGTAACTGGAGGACATACAGTACCCAAGGGTAGAATCTTTTGGGTTCACAGAGGAGACGATGGTTTGTGACCAAAGTCTATGTGAAGTGTTTTGACAGACTTCACCCTTTCTTCCTGCCACGTGAGCTCAGTTAAATACAACTCGGGGAGGAAACCAGAGGTAACTATTTTCTTCTTAGATGGATCTGGCCTATAGACAGATAAGGGAACTTCAGAGAACAACTTTACCCTGTGCTTTGGGAGAGGCAGAGGATTGACAGACGACATGGAAGGTGGCAGAGGAAGAAGAAAGTCAGAGAGACATTGAGGCTTCTTTTTCAGTTCAGCAGGCCAAAATGCCTCATTTTGGAATACTAGCTTCTGAGCCCCAAGAGTAACCATCGCCATAATACATTCTAGAATATTTTTATTACACTATGCAGAAAGATTTCTCATCCCTCATTAGACTCAAGGCTGATATCTCTATAACAAAAGGGGTCTTTTTACTTGGGTAGGACCTTAATCTGTCACATTTTACTCTCTTTTTAGTTTTATTTGCTTTCTCTTACATTTATTTTATCATGTCCTCCTATTTTGTGATTTAAATGCATGCAACTTTCCATCCAAAAAACACATATATTTATCAGGAAATTATGGAAAAGTGCATAAATCATGATTGATGGCTGATACCTCAAAGATCATGTGGAAATAAGTAAGCTTCTTCATAAGGAAAATAAATAGGCCAGAGTGAAGGAAAGCATTAACAACCAAAGACTTTTGTAAAGTAAGTGGAGAAAAACTTCTCCCAGTCTAATGAAGATTACTGTTACCACTCATTCTTAATTTCTTTTTTAGCATTCCAACCTCAAACTCACCAGCCATGATGTAGCTGCATGATCCAGAAGGCCAGAGACCAACCATTTAGAAAGCAAAAATTCATTTTTATTAATAATATTGTTATCTTGTAATGTTACAGATTGCATTATATTTATGATTTGCAGTTGAAGTACTAGTTCTTTTAGCAACTGGCTTGATGTATTCCCGCACCACACAGCAGGGCTCGATATCGCAGTAAGTATATATGTATTCCCAGGTGTTGCATTCAGCCTTACAAGCACCACGTACAAGACGGCATTCTCTTTTTCTCTCCATGATACCTCTTGTTTTTTTCTCTAGAACTAGGAAAGAGTAGCTATAATCATACATCTAGGTTTAATTCCCATAGATAAACTCTTGAAAGTATAGAGTTAGAGCATCTTCTTTCTGAAACCATGCCCAAGCAACTCTACTACGATTTGTCCTCCTTCCTCTAAGTTAGTGCAATATAAATATTTATTTAATAATATTTACTTTGTCATTAGCTTTAATTTTTAATGAATAGAACATTCTTAAATATTTAGTGTATGCTCCCTCAAGAGTAAAGAGGAAAGGAAATGTAAGCAATAGTCTATATGTTTTGTGTTCTAAATAACCATCCATATTCAATCTCCCTTCCCCACCTATTACTGTAAAAAGCTTAATTTTGACAACAGCTACAGTATCGATTCATAAAATCACATTTCCAAAGAGCAGGCAGTAGAAAGCTGCTCACAAGTCATATTCTGATCACACAAACCAACAAAATAGGTAAGTTTAATTTAACATCTTGAGAAAATGTTTCTTTCATTTTTTTCTCAACTATCAGTTCTACTCATTCCTTCCTCCATAATGAATTTCATTAGAAGGTGTTCATATAGTGCTTCTTAACAATTTTTTTTTTCAGAGTAAGCATCTACCAAAACATTTTGCCCTTCCCATCTTTTCTATAGTAACAAATATTACCTGATGGACCACAAGACACAGTGAAGACAAAGGTCAGGAAAATACAAAGTGTCTTCATTGTTGATGTAAGATGGGGACAGAGCTCAAAATGCTTGAGTTATGCTATCCTTTGGCAAAAGAAAGACTCCTGTTTTTATAGCCTTCTCAAAGTAATTACAATTCTGATTAATGCTCCCTTTCCAGACTAAGAACATATTCATGTGAATATTGTGAAACAGCAAGCAAGTATAATAGAAAACTTAGTTCTGTTATGACCTTGATAAGGCAAACATGAACTTATTTTGGGTTATATTAAAGAACAGTGGGGTTCAGGTATTCTTGATTACTAATGAATTGAAAGCTCATGGTCAGTTTCATTTTCATTTTCAGTCACATGCATTTTTAAGCATGTACTACCTGTCAGGCACTATCCTAAGCCCTTTATGCGGATTAATTTGTTTAATCCTCATGACAGGTTCTATAATATAAGAACTTACTTTCCAATTGGGAAAGCTATGGCACAGACAGCCTATCTAATTGTCCTAAAATTATACATATAATTATTCACAGCACTGAAATTGAATTTAAAATGTGATGTCAGAGCTCAGTCTCCACCCTATTCATGCTCACAGCTGAGTAATGGGTTCCATCTCGTGTATGTATCCTCTGGATGACAGACATGAGCCAGATACTGTTTCTGGAATTCCTTTTTTTTTTTTTTTACAAACAGAATATTTCTATAAAAGTTTTGGAACTGTTACATTAAAAATTATCATAGTTTCATTTTTCATATGCAAGTGTGAGTGATAGCCTAGGATGAAGGAGGGAAGGGAGGCAGAAGGGAAGGGCGGGGATGGGTTGATAGAGGGAGGATTGGTAGTGGGACCACACCTATGGAGCACATTGCAAGTACAAGTTGGATCTATCAGGTGTAGAACACAAATGTCTTAATGCTGTAATTGGGTAAATGAGGTGAAAGCTATGTTGACTAGTAGGATGTAACCATTCCAATTTGTACAAATAATCAACACATTGAATCCCATAATGGCAAAAATGTATTTATGATCTATGTACAAATGACTTAATAAAAAAAAAGAAATTCATTAAAAAAATTATCATAGTTACACTCTCAGGATAGTATTATATCATTCTTTACATATGAAATAGTGATTCAGTCATGAGATTATCTCATTTAAAGGGGAATCAGTGTTTTAAGAATCTCAAGAGCACTGCATCTAGATAGAAAAGATTAATCTTGACGTTTGACTTTTTGTTTACTAGCTATGGATTTAAGATAAATATTCAAATTATTCCCTCAAAAGCTGGATTGGTAGGAACAGCTGTATTTAGAGTTTTATTGCTAATGTGAAAAATGATTATTAAGTAACTGACACATGAACTTAAATTATTTGGCTTATGTTTGCAAGCCCAGAGCTGGCTGTTAAAATCAAAATGGATGTATTCTTTAAACTTAATGATTTAATGTTCTAATTCTTCTCATTGAAAAAAACAAATCGTTAAGAGTATTGTATACTCTGAGTTTTAAAAAAGAGCAATCCATCCCTACTGCTATTTCTATACTTCATTCCTCATTCTAAAGGTGACTATAAACTTACAACCAAACTAAGGATGATAAATTTTTTCAATATTTTTTCTAAAACACACACAAAACATGGGAATGGCCTTTAAACTGCTGGAAATTCAATAAGACTAATTATATATAAGGAGGGCAAGATAGAAAGTATAACAAATACAAAAGAAATTAGAAGGCCAGGCATTATTATAGTGATGGCATGGAAAAGAGAGGAACCTAGGATAAGAGGGCCCATTTTTGCTTAAGAGCAACTGTATTCATTTCATCAGTCAAACACGCCACTTCTATGAAGTTGGCACACAAAACTGGCTACATGACAACCAAGTTAATTTAGTTATTCATTACTTACAAATGGCTATCTTAGATCTTAACTTGAGAGAAACCCAGATTCTAGATATTTATTAATAAAAACTTAATTTTTTTTTAAACCAAAAGTATGGAAAATAGAATGAGATTGGAATTAGGGATAGTGATTAAGGAAAAGAAGAGAAGGCACAGAGACGAAAATTTTAAAATGGATTAGAGAATTAATTGGCTTTAGACATATAAATCAAACAGTAAAGTGAGTGAGCCTTTATAATTCTAATTAACTTGACTCAGAAAGCTGAGGTTTGAGATTTAAAAACAATTTTAATTTTCTTTATATGTTGCCAGGTGATCAGAGCTAACAATCCTATCATCCAGAGCTACAGGTAAGGACTTTGGGAGTTACATTAGGGATGCTGGGTTGGGATATGTCTACAAAGGGAGGCTTTCAGGCTAGGGCATGGTTATTAATAACACAAGTAAAGGACACAATAGATGCCTAGAAGAGAAACGATGAGAAGAATATGCAACCCAATGCTAGTCTATTGTTAAGTGTTGCCCATCACAAATTTGATATTTTCTACAATTCCTCTCCATAAAGTCTTAATTTGCCAGGCAATGGGCCTTAGTTTTCACATTCTAGGAATAATAGTATAAACTAACATTAAGGTCACTTTTCATAGTAAAAACCATCATGTCCTTTCTATTTGCTCCTTATTACCAGATTCCGGGTATTATTTCACTACCTCCCCCAACCCCTAAAAAGGAACCCAATTTAAATTAACTGATGGCTGAAAAAACTAAAGATTAAAGTAAAATAACTTATATGGGGCTATTTCTATGTAACAGTGATACTGATTGATATTTTGGGAACTTTTAAGATTGAAAAGAATCATGAGATGCTTACAGATGAGGCCAGCATGAATTAGATTACTAAGAAAGCAAAGATGGCATAGGTGTCAATAGCTGGCTCTTTTGTCACAATTTCTACTTCTTTTCATGATAACAAACTCTTTGACAAGCTGTGCTGTTGAGGGTTTATATATTTAGAAGTGTGAACCTGAGACTAAGTCTATATCATGCCTGATTCTGTACCACCTTATAATGTTGATTAAATGCTTTTGGAGTGCAAGACACTCTTCTACATACATAGGTTATACATGCTAATATGTTTAAACTTCATGAAAACTCTAGCTGATAAGTATATTATTTAGTCCATTTTCCATACAAAAAAATAGACACAAAGAGATTTATTTACCCCAAATCAATCAATCAACTTGCTGGTAAATGTTTTAAAACTGGGATTAAACACAGTCCATTGTGAGACTCCACATTCTTAACCATTCTTACTACATACTTAAATCAGCTGGTACGATTGTCTTAGAGTTGTAAGAGAACTTATATAATGATAAAAATGTGGTTTCCAAGATAAAAGGAATATTACTGTTCATTTGTTCCCACTCTTTATTTTTATAACTGAGGGGCATGTTTGAAAACCTTAAAGAGAAATTACTGCTAGAAATTTCTGTTTTCAGGAGAATCTAGAGAAACCTGAGAGACTAATGGGTCCTTATTTTTCTTTTCATCCCAACAAAGATCTTTTCTAATCTAGCTTGAGTTTTCCTTGACATGCCGAGGAATGGAGGAAGCAATTGCCTCTAACATGAGGTCATACAAGTCAGAAGTTATTTTTAAGAACTAAAACCAATGAACTATCAACTCTACACTCATATCACTTTATAAGTACTCCCCAGCCCCTCAGAAATGAAGAAACAAGATTTTAAAACTATTTTCAAAGTCCCTTTAATACAATCCCCTGCTTCTGAGACCACATATTCTTGATAGGTTATCTTCCCCCTGGGACCTCTTGACTATTCTGGCTATTTAAGATATAGAAGGAACCTATTCTTGACCTTAGAAAGACCAGGATTTGAATCTCTGGCATGTTTTGCTATCTGGTTGATCTTTCTGAAGCTCTGTTTTCTCATCTGTAAAATGATGATTGTAACATCAAACATACTGGGTTGTGTTACATATTAAGATTATGCATTGACCTGACAAAAAGGTATTACCTTTTTTTTTTTTTTTAATTACTAAGATCTTACTGTATGTTGGCACAATTTAAGACTCTAGAATAGAGTAGTAAACAACAAAGACATAGTCACAGCCTTTGTGGAGCTTAAATGAAATGAGTCACATGATAATCAGATAAGCCAATAAATTATTTTGGATAAGAATATCTCAGCATAAAATTCAACAGGGTGTTAGGAAAGAGAGTGACTATTAAGAAATGCATTATAATAAGTGAGCAAGAATGATCACCACCATCCTGAGAAGCTGGTGGCCAAGAAAGGGTATCTCCTGCAGTGAGACCAAGTTAAATGCTTCTGAGAGCATAATGTGTGTGAAGAACAAAAATCAAGCCAGTGAGATTGTGTTTAGTGATCAAAGGGGCCAAGTAGTAGGGCTGAGGTCAGGGTATAACAGGGAATGGACCCCACAGGACATTTTAGTCAACAATGGAGCCATGGAGTTTATTATAAGCTTAAGGGATACCATTTGAGGGTCATAAGTTCTCTATGGCTTCTAGTTGGAGAACTTTCAGGAGAGGATTAGAAGCAAAGTTAGGAAGGGAGGTAATTTTGGAGACTACTGCAGTGTCCTATGAGGAAAAGATGATGGCTTCCATAGGGTGTGTCTCTGAGCTGTTGATCTATTTCTCTCTCCACTGCTCTTTCTTATTCTCCCTGTGTCTTTGCTAGGTAACTTCTCATGGTGAACTTGCCCGAACTTCTACCTTGTGGATCTGACCACAAATGAGGAGAGGCTGTTCCCAATGTTCTGATTCATTGTCAGATCATTGGTCATTGATATGTATCCGGCATTCCCTCCTGCCTTCCGGTCAGCCTTTGGTTATACTCTCTGTGCCTCGTAAAGGTACGGTTTCATAATAGGACTTAGCTATGTGTGAATTTAGAGGAGCGGATTTTTCTTTTATCTCAGATACATGTGCACGTTAGGGAACACTTGCATCCCTCAACTATATTGCTAACACAGAAATAAAACAGAAGCTTCCATGAAGAAATGTCCCATTGGTTGAGAGATGGCTAAATCTGAGAGAGAAAAATCGTGAAAATTAACCCTTGAGAAAAAGGAAGAAAATAGCAACAGGAACAAGAGAGAAAGAGAAAGGAAGAGGAAAGGAGGGAGGAAGAAAAGAAGAGACAGAGATGGATTACTAGACGGATGCAGCTCTGGTGTATCATTAAGATAGTGTTTGCTAAACTCTGATGGGCATGTGACTCATCTGGGTTCCTGTACAAATGCAGCTGCTAGTTCCTGTATGTCTGGGGCAGGGCAGAGTTGCTTGATTTCTGATGAGCTCCCCTGTAGTGTAAATTCTTTTGCTCTGTGAACCAACTTTGAGTAGTGAGGCCGTAGAGGACATCATCTAAGCAGGTGATGGCTCTATAACAGTTGTGCTGTCAGTCCTCTCTCCAGGGCCCCCGTAGGGCAGGGAGACCCCCCCAGGCATGGCGATGAGAGCTAATAGAAGGGCATCCTTACAACGTCAGTTGTTTTTTCATGTACCTCAATACATGTTTTTGTTATGGTGAAAGTCGAAATAAAGGTCAGAAATATGAACATAAGTCTTGGTTACACAGTTTTTAGAAAAAATAAAATTTTGCAAGTCAGTCCCTCTTCCAATCAGTGAGAAGCATATCAGAGGAAAAAAAAATCAGTTACAGAGGGATGAAGTTCTCTTCAGTTTTTCCCCTGTAACATGCAAAGAATGCTTAACCAGGATGGAGTTAGAGAAAAAACACGACCCATATATATAAAACTGGGTGACTTAAATTCAGGTTTAGATTTTAGGCTTGAGCTGAAAATATAAAAAGATAAAGAACTCTTGTTTTGTCCTATGTCTCAGGGCTAATGTTCACTCATTCCAACTTCTCTCAACCTTCATGCTCTCAGTCACAAGTTTGGTAATGTTCTGTTGAGTTAATCATCAATTATTAGTATTACTAATGCATTTACTTGGATCATACATAATAATATGGAAAGAACTTCAAGAATCCCTTTCTATAGCATTCAAGGAAAAATTCTAATAAATACAAGGTGGACATAAAGTTTGTGTGCAATTTACAATAGTTTAACATAGTAAATTGCACACTAACTTTATGTTCACCGCCTATATTATGCTATTTGAAAAAATGTGTACCAAAAAAAAGTAAAACATTAGGAATACTAATTTACATGGCTGATAGCATTTGTTAAAACAAAAAACAATTAGATTATATATATGAAGCTCTCCAGAGCTTGTGTGAGACACATATACATATTTATAGAATAAAAACTTACTGACATCTATTGTTCATTGAGGACAACTATAGCTGAAAAACTTCAGCAACCTGCTTTAAAAAAATTTAAAGCAAATCTGTAGCTGTCGTTTGAGGTTTGATAGTTTTTAGGAATGTTAGGTTTGTTAATGATTTCCTGGCAGTTCACTCTGAATCTCCGACTTTCATTTAGAACACTTTATGAATCTTGTTAAAGTTACCTCCTCAACTTCCAAATAATTTGTGGGTATGTAACAAAACAATGTAAGTGAAAGTGATTGAATAAACTGCATCTGAGTCATGGAAATTCTACTTTTGGACAGCCAGCCCACAGGTCTCTCACGTCCCCTGCAGGTCCTGCTGTGGCTTCAGTGTTCTGTCTGATGGCCAGTGTGTTCTGCTTCCTCCCAGCTCCGTGTTTTGCTGATGGCTCTCAGGTTCACTGATCTTTTAGTGATTTTTCATTGTCCACCTTTTAACAGAGGTCACTCTGTCCCACACTTCTGATGCTGTCATTGCTGCTCTAGCTGAAGTCTGGACCCTTTCCTCCTGCCCAACTTAATCACTCATCATTTTTCAAGGTCCCGAGATGGGAAATCTCATGCGCTCTTATTTTCTTATGCATCCCCAGCTATAATATCTCATGTTGCTACCCAGAAAAGTGTTTTTTCCAATATTCAGTCTTGCAGAGGACCATGATTGTGTCTCTAAGGGCCCGGGCATAAAACCCCAGGGCCTTCCTGGGGTTGGTTTCCCTGATCCTGTCTCCAGTTCATGTTGAGCTGCCTCATTCCTGTCGTTCTTCCTCTAGCCTTTTTGGTTTCTTCTTTTGTCTAGTATCCAGAGCTATCTCAATTTACAGATGATAACTATATATAGAAGAACCTCTGTAAGCTAACCACTCAAAAGATTGTAACAAACTGGTTAACATAGGGGAGTGGTCAATATGAGGAAGAAGGCCTTAGTACGTGTGATGCATGTCCACTCTATGAAAATTAGGTCAACTTGACGATGTGGT
Organism: Loris lydekkerianus; assembly: GCA_963574355.1. NCBI lineage: Eukaryota > Metazoa > Chordata > Mammalia > Primates > Lorisidae > Loris > Loris lydekkerianus. The sequence goes on from CAUYPK010059431.1 coordinate 24,014, forward strand.
CCACTATGGATGTTCTACTGTATTTAACACTTTTACAATTGTATTCTATTTAAAATTTCAGCATGTTCATAGCAATAAAGAATCTAACTTAACTCTCTCTCTCCCAGATTGCAAGAATCAAAATTCTCTGAAGTTTTTTTCAAGTGCGATTTGCCCAGTAAAATGAAGTCTCAAGCATGAGTGACATGGAATTTTTCTTACAAAAACTTAGACATATACAAACAAAACAGTCCTAAAAGAGACAAAAGGCTAGATTTTTTATTATGTAGTGTATCAACATGTAGCAAAGTAATAAAATCAATATTCTTTTCTGAGTCTGTTTTGTGATATTTTAATGTCATCATCTCCATAAGTTGCAAAAAAAAATTTAAATATATTCTTTGCCCTGTTATCTTTCATTTCCTGAGTATTTGATGTATGTTATTCATTGATCTCACTACTGTAGATAGTAATTGAATATAACATCTCAAATGGACAGTGTCTGCCAACATATATACTCATACTGAAAAGTAAACCACTTGGCCTTAATTAAGCTGAAAAGTTTCTGCACAGCTAAGGACATAACAAGTAATGGGGAATGGTATTTGCAGGGTATCAATCTGACAAAGGGTTGATCACTAGAATCTATAGAGAGTGAAAATTAATCAGCCAAAAAGAGAGCAAGCAATCCCATCTACCACAGTGCAAGAGATATGGACAGAACCTTTATGAAGACAGATGAATCGCTAACAAATATTTTGAAAAAAATGCTCATCATCCTTGATCATCAGAGGAATGCAAATCAAAACCACCTGAGATATCACCAAACCCCAGTGAGAATAACCCACATCACAAAGTCCCAAAGTTGCAGAGGCTGGTGTGGATGTGGATACAGGGGAATACTTATACACTGTTGGTGAGACTGTACACTAATATAGCCTTTTTGGAAAGAAATATGAAGAATCCTCAAAGAACGTGAATTAGATTGCCCATTTGACCCCACAATCCCATTACTAGAAGAAAAAAAGTCACTTTATCATAAAGACATTTTCACTAGACTGTTTATCACAGCTCAATTTTCAATTGCCAAAATGTGGAAACAATCTAAATGTCCACCAACAGAGGAACAGATTAACAAGCTGTGGCATATGTATACCATGGAACACTATTCAGCCATCAAAAAAGATGTAGATGCTACCCCTTTTGTATTAACCTGGGTAGAGTTGGAGCACATTCTTCTTAGTAAAGTGTCACAAGAATAGAGAAGTGAGAATTCAATGTGCTCAATTTTCTTTTTTCTTTTTTTTTATTAAATCATAGCTGTGTACATTGATATGATCATGGGGCATCATACACTAGGTTCATAAACCGTTTGACACATTTTCATCACACTGGTTGACACAGCCTTCCTGGCCTTTTTTAAGTTATTGTACTAAGACATTTACATTCTACATTTACTAAGTTTCACATATATCCTTGTAAGATGCACCGCAGGTGTGATCCCATCTGTTACCCTCCCTCTACCCACCTCCCCCCTCCCTCCCCTTCCTTTCCCCATTTCCCCTATTCTTAGGTTGTAACTGGGTTATAGCGGAATATTATGCAGCCTTAAAGAAAGATGGAGACTTTACCTCTTTTATGTTTACACGGATGGAACTGGAAAATATTCTTCTTAGTAAAGTATCTCAAGAATGGAAGAAAAAGTACCCAATGTACTCAGCCCTACTATGAAACTAATTCAGGGCTTTCACATGAAAGCTGTACTCAATTTTCATATGAAGCTAGTAGATGATCTGATACACGCCCACATAAGAGAAAAACTCAAATCAATTTGTTTTGGGCAGGAGAATAAGGGAGCAGAGGTGGGGGGGGAGCCAGGAGGATGTGTGGGTTCCTATTTAGTGGCACATGCTTGGGTGTATGGCACACCTCTTGCGGGAGGGACTCAATTATAAGAGACACTTCGCATAACAAATGCAAATACTGTAACCTAATTCTTTCTACCTCCCATTAACCTGAAACAATTAAAAAGAAAAAGAAAAGTAAAGTAAACCACTCAGCATGGCTCAAGAAATAAAAATGAAAAGTTTAATTTACGGCTAAAAACAATTCGGATGCAAACCCAGCTCAAGAAATAAAAATGAAAAGTTTAATTTACGGCTAAAAACAATTCGGATGCAAACCCAGCAAAAGCTGATTTGGGGAAGAGGCAGCTGGAATGATGGACCTAAGACTCATCCCAGCTGCTTTCTTCTGGATGCCTTTTTCTGCTTGTTCATCTGCTCCATTATCCTCAGTCTACCAACTCGTTCCTTTATATGCTTAGTGCACACGTATAGCATCATTATATCATTCTCAACATGATATGACATAAACATTCACCTCATTCAGAACTAATTGAAATATCTCTTTCTCCCTGAAATATAACTTGTACTAATCGCACACCTTTAATACAATTAAATTATGCAGGTACACTAAAGAAATAAAAATTATCTCTTTTGAGAAAAAGGTGATTAAAATCTGATTGAACATAAATATTGCCATTTACATATGTTGAGTGATTGTGCTACTAAATAGGAAATTATTAATAGAATCCAGAGAGGCCCTCCCATGACCCCCTCCCCCTGAGGTGCTCTGAGTGACCAGTGAAATTAACCTCCAGGGCCCACTGTGCCCAGTGTTCTCTTGAATTGACTCTGATAATTAGGTAGGTTAGCTGCAGTTAGAGACCTAAGTACATTTGATCAGTAGATTTGAAAACAAATTCCTTTGAATCTAAGAACTCTGGGATCCTAGGAGTCTGAGATTCCACTTTATGGAGAATGATACTATAAGGTGACACATACCATCATACATTTGTCAAAATCCAAAGAATATATGATACCAAGACTGAACATTCTTATAAACCAGAGCTTTTCTTGATGATAACATGTCAATATAGCTTCATTCATTGTAACAAATATATTCATGTACCACTTTGGTAGGAGATAATGATAGCAGGGGAAGCTTTGCCTGTGTAGGGGCAAAGTGTACATAGGAAATTTCTGTGTTTTTCAATTTTTCTGTTAGCCTAAAACTGTTCTAAAAACAAAATTTTATTTTTAAAAGTGGAAGAGCAAATGAATATTAATTAAATTGATTTATACTTGCAAATAATCGATCTTTTATTTATTCTTCCTAATTTTACAAGTGAAAAAACTAAAGCCCAGAGCAGTTAAAAAAAACCCTTCTTTCGATTTACCATTATTAAAATCTTAATTATATCTCCAAAGTGTTTTCAATTTCTGTGTACCTTCATGTGATCCTCTAGCATCTTTCAAGTAAAATCTCTAAGTTACAGGTTGTATTTGGAAATAACAGATACTCACTCAAACTAGTGCAAGCAAAATTATGGCATTTGGAAGAGATTGCACAAAACCAAACCAAAGGCAAATGAGACCAGAGAACTTTTTAAAACAGACAGTTACATTTGTATCCGCCTTTGAGAATAAGCTATCTTTCTCTTTATTTTACATGTAAGGGAACAATGACAAAAATGATACTCAAGTACTTTTTCATGAGAAACTTTCCATGTTATTATATTATTTTACATAATTTTTCATGAATTTCTTTGCTTTTGTATTATTTGCTTGTGAGCAGAGAGAAAGAGTATGTGTGCTATGTCAGAACAGAAATCCTTTATTGCTAAAGGCACAAGTGAAAGAAGAATGGCTCAAGCTTCAGGGTTCCAGCTTTCCACAATATTTTTATTTTGTGTTCTTCTTTTTTTAATTAAGTAGTTACTTGCATGATAAGTATATCTAAGAAATGAGAAGTACTATGGAAAATGACTTAAGTGAGTAATTTCAGGCAAATTATACCATTGAAGGGACTCTTAACATAGGGACCATATTTTATCTGTCTCTGTATCTCCAAAAGGATTCATCACATTATTAAACTTAAATTATGGGCATGGAGGAAGCTTTATTACAGGCATCATGGGGTCAGAAATCCAGGGTCATATATTGTATGTCTATGATTCCCTTTCTGCAATCTTCACTGAGCTTTCTTACCTCTTGTTGAGGAATCTTTAATAAGAAACATTCTAAATTGAAAATCTTTAAACCAGTGAATTGTGAGTTTCCATAGGATATAGTAAGTAAAGGAATTGAATTGACAGATGATGAGTGTCACTCAATTCCATTTTATGATTTTATGAACAGAGTTTCTTAATTTTCAGAAGCTGACCCAGTTGTTCTATGAGGGGAAGTTTCTTTGTTAAGGTTTACTTACTGTTCACAGTAAGCCCAAGGTCTTCACGTTGACAGCTCTCAGATTGCATGAGGCAACATGATGTAAGGAAGCACATTGGTGTTAGAGCAAGGACTCTCGGACCAGTATTCATCAGAATCACCTGCAGGGTTATTAAAACCCTCACTGGGTCACTCCACCTAGAGTTTCTCATTCCATGAGTCTAGGGTGGGATCTGAAAATACACATCTCTAAGTCCCCAGTGTTTGCTGATGTTGCTGTTTGAAGGGTAACACTTAGAGAACCACTAAATTAATGTTCCCCCATCATGACAAAGGCTCAGCAATTTTTAACATTGGACAATTTCATTACATTTTCTAAGCCTGAGGTTCTTCAGCTGTAGAGTGAGGGTATATAATACCATGAGGTTTTGCCTCTCACATTATTTAAATCTATTGTTTTAGGCGTTTCGGTCAATGTATTTATTTTCATTAGAGATAAGATAATATATAGATGATAATAAATTTGGTTAAAATGCAAATACCGATTCAATTTTGCTATTTTTTAATTTAGAATTCATTTATGGAATCAGAGGACTTTCTAACTTTCAACAATATCTCAAAACAGTTTTTTAAATGACCAAGGCTGACAAAGGAAGAAACGTTGATGCCTATTAACATTAAAAAGTAGAAATTAAAATGCAGAATGCAATACTTTATCTTACGTTTTATTTTTTATAAATGATTTAAATGAATTTTTGAAAGAGTAGATACATTTCAAGTCATAAAGCAAGGCACTGTGCAAAGTGCATGTGCTCTAAATCAACAGGTGTCTGCTGCAAGACACCTTCTGCTGTGGCTTGTCTAGGAGGAAGTACTAGAGTCAGGTGGAATCTTCTGTGCTTATGTGTAAACTTAAAATGAGAGTAACAGTCAACTTTACAAATGTTGTGGAAATTCAGTTGGATAATATACGTGGAAACAATCCATAAACTTAACCCTAATATACAAATAATAACAACTGTGGTATATATAATATTGTGTTTGTTTAAATTGTATATAGATATGTGGTTGATACATGTGGATACTGCATCTAAATCAACTACATGACTTGTTTATGGAAAGAGCACATTTTATATATACTTTCATGTAAAATGTGGCATAATTAGGAATCCCTAGAAAAATAAGATTCAAAATAAATAAATTTTAGTGGGAAGAGAAAAATCTATACACTGATTTCGGTGTGTATTTTGAAGGCTTCTGGAAGTTCTAGTTAGTGTGAGACATCCTGGAATGTCCATGTTACATAATTTTTTGTGTGCACTCAAAAAGACAAGTTTGAAGTTAAAATCTCACATTCACCCTCCATAGTTTAATCAATGTAAATTCTTTCAAAGCTTGTGATGTGATTCATACTCCCAAGAAAAGATTATTGTAGAGCTTCATGTTTTAAGCTAATTAATTTTTCCTTAATTGACTTCTACTATCAGCCCAGAGCAGCAGGGGAGAGAAGGAAAAGGTTAGTTTTAGAAGATTTCTCATCTTGTTGATCAGGCTCATAAGTCCTTTATAATGGGCACATTTCTTCTTTGGGTTAATTACAGCAAATGGTCATTTGAATGAACATTGGTATAAACAAATAAATAAATTAGGAATCTAGGAGAGGTCTGGATCCTGGCATACAACACTGACAGATGGGAAACACCACCAAGGTGTATTCTGCATCTTTCAAAATACTAGCCATAGAAAAACCTAGGTTGCTTGCAAGGGCAATTCCAGGTCCCTGCTAGAAAACTTCATTCTGCCAGTGTCACTTTTGAGTGGCCACTAACTAAAGATAGAGATGACAGTAGATTTCTTATCAGACGTAGCAAGGTTGAAGACAATGCAACACAGGCTTTAAAGTACAGGGAAAAAAAAAAAAAAAAAAAAAAAAGCAACCACAAATAGTCATATGTCTCTCAATAAATAAGTCAAAATAATTAAAAAACTTTTGAGACATAAAAGGTGAAAGAATTGAACAGCAGGAGAAACATTAAGAAATACAACAGGAATTTCTTCAAGTAGTTTAAAATACTAGATGGAAAATTAAATCCAAACAATGGATAAAGAACACCTAAAATGGTAAATCTCTAAATATATTTTTTTCCTATTACTTAAATCACTTTAAATAGCCGTAACTATTTAAAGCTAGAGTAATAATAACATATTTGTAAACTACAGAGAAGTAAAATGTATCTCAACAACAGCACAGAAACCAAGAAGGGAGAAATGCAAGTATATTCTTGTAAGATCGTTAGACTCCATTTGAAGTATACTATCATATGAAGGTAGAATGGGAGAAAATAAAGATATCGACTTTAAATACCAAAACATCCATTAAAATAACATAATGTGCTAATAAGCCAACAAAGGAGACAGAAATCCTAAAAAATGCATGATTAAAGTAGGAAGTAAAAGAGGACAATGGAAAAAATAACAAAAATAATAAATAGAGACAAATTGATAAGATAATTGAGAAAAGCCAAATATGTCAAAATGACATTAAATGTTCATAGCTAACCACTTAAATACATGATACTTATAAGAAAAATACACCAAATATAAAACACAAATAGGTCACAAATGAAAAGATGGGAAAGAATATACTATGCTAACATTAAGCAAAAGAAAGTTAAAAAATTCAAGTTCCTGGTGTGTATCTGTAACCACAGCTGTGCTGGAGGCAGAGGTGGGAGGATTGCTTAACCTCAGGAGTTTGACACCGTTCTGGGCAAAACAGCAAGAATTTACCTGTAAAAACTCAAAATTTAAAAAATTAATACATCTCAAACAAAGAATATCACCAGAGATAGAAAGTTTATTTCATAATGATAAAGAAATCAATTTTTTAAGAGTAAATAGAAGTCCTAGACATGTACTCATCTAATCAAAGGGATTCAAAATACATGAAGTAGGGTGGCACCTGTGGCTCAGTGGGTAGTGCGCCAGCCCCATATAATACCGAGGGTGGCGGATTCCAACCCAGCCCCAGCCAAACTTCAACCAAAAAAATAAACATGAGTTGTGGCGGGCGCCTGTAGTCCCAGCTACTTGGGAGGCTGAGGCAAGAGAATCGCTTAAGCCCAGGAGTTGGTTTGCTGTGAGCTGTGTGACGCCATGGCACTCTACTGAGGGTGATAAAGTGAGACTCTGTCTCTATAATAACAATAATAATAAATAGAAGAAAAATTAAAAAAAAAAAACAAACCCAAATATATGAAGGAAAAAACTAATAGGGCTACGGAAAGAAATCAATAATTCCAGTTAAAACCAGTGATTTCAATATTCCATTGTCAATAATTAATAGATCATGTAAGCAGTTTTATTTTAGAAAAATTCAAACAATTTGACCTTATTTGAATTTTTAGATTAAGAAATAAGAGCAAAATACACATTTTCAAGTGAACAGACACATTTACCCAGATACACAATAATCTGTACCATAAAACACGTTAATGAATAAAAAATTTCATGTCATGTTCAATATATGCTCTGGTAAAGATGGAATTAAGTAGAAATAAATAAGAGAAATGCCTTAAACTTCCAGAAATAGCTGGAAAATTCCAATATTTGGAAGGCAAATGAAACATTTATGAAAAACTCATGAGTTAATCAGTTGAAAGGGAAGTTAGAAAGTGTTTTGAAAATTACAAAAATGTAATCAAATGTATAAAAATAAGTATATGAAGCTAACCATGACTTAAAGAGAATTATACACTATTAAATACTTGGATTAGAAAAGAAGAAATGCTATAAATTACTGATGTCAGTTTCCACCTTAAAAGCCATTTTGAACTCCATTAAAAAGAGATGAAACTAATAGAGAATTTTTTTCTTAAAATTCTGAAAAAAATTAATAAAGTAATCAGAGTTTTTGGAACTACTAATAAAATGGCTAATACTCTGTCCAAACAAGCATCGAGGAAAATAATTATCCCAGCTGCCACTATCAAGAATATACAGAAGGATGGCTTTACGCCAGGAGTTCCTTACTAGCCTGGGGAACACAGCCAAACGCCATCTCTCTAAAATAAAATAAAATAGGCAGGATTGGGACACAGGCCTCTAGTTTGAATTATGCAGGAAGGATGCTAGGGAAGAATCACTTCAGCCCAGGAGTCAGTCTGCAGTGAGCTATGATCACACCATTGCACACCAGCCTGGGTGACAGCTAGTTCCTATCGCTAAAAGAAAAAAAAAAAAAAGATGCTTCATCATTACAGATTATACAAACACTGAAAAGATAGTAGGGTTATAAGTGTCTATATGATAATAGGGTCATAAGTATCTATATGATAATAGGTTATAAGTATCTATATGACCAATTCAAATATTTATAAGACCTGGACTTACTAGTTGAAAAAATATAAACTACCAAAGCTCACTCAAAAAGGAACAGGTAAGCCCCAAGAACACAATGTCTATGAAATAAATTAAATTTGGAGTGAAAAACTTTCTCATGAAAAAAACTTCCTTTCCAGGTGGTGTCAAGGAGAAATTTTATCAAACGCTTAATATAAAGGCAGTAATGCATTATGACCAAGAGGAGTTTATCAGAAACCCAAATTAGTTTATCTTTTAGAAATCAATCAATTTCTATATTTCTATATTTCTCTTAACTGAATTAAGAGAAATATATAAAATAATCTTGATAGATGGAGAAAAAACTTTTGACAAAACTGAAAACTATTCATTATAAAATCTCTCAGAAAATTATGAAGCTACTCAACCTGGTAAGCAATGGCTGCAATAAAACAGATACTACACTTGATCTTAGCCAAAAGGGCCAAGAAGCGATAGACTGCAATAAAACAAAACTTAATATCTCATCCAATAGCAAATAAAAGCAACCAAACAAAAAAACCTGAACGCTTTCTTCTTCTTTTTCTTCTTCTTTTTTTTTGTAGAGACAGAGTCTCACTTTATTGCCCTTGGTAGAGTGCTGTGGCATCACAGCTCACAGCAACCTCCAACTCCTGGGCTCAGGTGATTCTCTTGCCTCAGCCTCCCAAGTAGCTGGGACTACTGGTGCCCACCACAATGCCTGGCTTTTTTTTTTTGCAGTTTTGGTAGTGGCCAGGTTTGAACCAGTCACACTCAGTATATGGGGCCGGCACCCTATCCACTGAGTCATAGGTGCTGCCCCATTTTCTTCTTCTTATGAGGAACCAGGCAAATTGTTCACTTTAATCACTCTTGTTGACATTGTTCTGGATGGGACTTTTACTAAGCCATGAGTATGCATTGACTATACAGAGTGGACTAGTGGACATTGGAGACTCAATGGAGGGGACAGTAAGAAGGAGGTGGGAGATAAATTTTTTTTAAAAGTTAGTTTTTTCTATCTTCAAATCAATTACAAATGTTCATCTGTAAATACCGTTCATAACTCTCTGGACAATATTCATTTAATAGTTATTGAGTATATACATACTATGTGCCTGGGATTTTTCAATGAGTTGATGGTGTATCAGGGCACACATCAGGAAGTACAAATCACCAGTTCCAGCAAAATGCTCAAATAAAAGATTACTTCAAAACTTTTATTTATATTTAGATAACCAGTACTTAATCATTAATTCATAATCAATTATGTTACATATCTGGCAACATAATTGATTAGATGATGTGTTTCCTGGGTAAAGAAATATGAGAAAAAGGAAAAAAAAAAGACAAGAAGAGAAAATAGTGACTAATTGTTACATAGATTGGATTTAATTTTGACCAAAGTACATTACTTAAACATTAATTTTTAATTCAACTTGTTAATATGTTGTTTGGGAAATTGCATCCTCATTTATAAGTGAAATATGTTTGTAATTTCCCCTTTATGGTAATATTTTCTCTCCAATTTTGATATCAGGTGTACCCAGATCAAACAGAATGATTTTGAAGTGTTTCTTCTTTTTCTATTGCCTATAAGGTTTGTCATGATCTTTTTTTTGAAATTATTTTTTATTTTTATTTATAAATATTATAAATATTAGTTGTCTATTTTTTGAGACTTAAAAAAAGTAAGAAGTTAACTGATGACTCCATATTGGATCTCAGAGTTAAAGTATTCTATAATAGACATACTCTTATTTGACAATGTGAATGTTACTTTCTTTGCATTATTATTATTATCATTCTTGCTTAATATTTCAATGCAGCAACTCTCTGATTTCTTTTCTGAATGTATTTATGTTCGTTCATTCTTTACAAGGTTTTTGCTTCTAGTCCTTATCTTAAACATTGTTATTGTTATTAAATTTTAAGCCTCTTTAATTCTGTGAAGGCAAAAAATGGAAACCTAAAGAACACATGTATATGTAAAAATAATAAAAAAGAAATATGAGAAAAAGATAGTTTTTATGCAAAGTACTACATTCCATATTTAGTTTCCCTTGTTATTGGAAAGGTAATACAAGTTATACTCAAAGAAAGGTCGATGGGTATGATATACCTTCAGTACCTAAAAGAAAATGCTAAGATGGTAGTAATGGCAATTAGTTCATTGATGATAAGGCTAAAGAGAAGGAAGGGGAAAATAGATCTTTCTCTAACTGTAACTTATTACCACAGCTAACTTGGTGGTGCTGAAAACTACATCCAAATATTTTCTCCAACAGAGTGCAATGTCTAACAAGATTAGAATCTAAGTAACTGTAACTAAATGACAGTGATGTGATTAATGCAATAATCCTTTAATGCTTATGGTATTATTTTGTCAAGAAACAAGTGATTCCTTCTCTAAATCAGCAATATAAATATCCCTGTAAAAATGACTCTATTATTTGGCAAAATTCTTATCTTAAAGAAGAACAGAATAAATATAGCAGTTGCATACTGATGCCAATTCGGTACTCAGTGAACACCATGGGGATCAGTCACTGACATCAGAATAAATAGTACTATAATTTTGTGATAAACATATATATTTTACATATCATTGCAGAAGTAAATAATAATACTTTAATGACATTCTCCACATATTCTTGTCATTATGTTTTCTTCTCCTGATGTGTGGCTGGGACAGATGTATTTGCTGCAATCACTGCAGGCCTTCATACATTTCCAGTCTCTTCCACAGTGACAAAGGTAACAGCCACTTCTTTTTGGTAAGGACTTCATTGCTTGCCTTTAACTCTTCCTCTTGGTTTGGGATTATCCATTGCTCTTGTCACGACACCTTGTCCCGGATTGCATTTGTGTCCACAAAAATTTATGATCATAGTGTTTTTTTTTTTTTGCGTGTGTGTGTGTGTGTGTGTGGAGATTGTGTGCATTTTGGGGTTTCTTTTCATGTTTTCTTTACAGGATGGTTGTGTTAAATTGTTCAAAAAGAATTTTCTTCCTGTTGTTTTTTACAATGAAGTTGCAACCAATGGCTAATTGTCCCCTTCCCCCCCCCAAATCACATACAAATTGTATGCTGCAATGTCCATGATATTGAAGAAAATTGGGAGGGGCCAATGCCAAGATCTTCTGTGACAGGAAAACATTCTCAGGCACGTATCAAGTGAACAGACACCTGCTTAGTAGTATTATAAAAGTGGATCACTCTCGGGCTTGTTATCTGTCATCTTTTTATCTTCGTGCTTTATGGTAACAGAATTACTTTTCTTGTCTTTGGAACATAACCTACTAATGTCATATAGGGAGAGAAGGCAAATCTTACTATACCAGGTGGAGAGTTTTTCATTGATGTTGGTCTGAGCTCTAGAGGCAAATCCTCTGTGAACAGTATCAACTGGGTTTACATTCCTTTGAAACAAGTCAGAAGCCAGGTGATGTATGTAAACTTTCTGCTTATGGTAATATTTCTTCTAGCCTGAACCAAATGACAGTACTTAACCAGTCTTTTTACAACCTCAGAGCCACTATTGTAATTTCTTGGAAGATTCTCTGATATCCCAGGATATGGCTCCACCTCAAAACAGTAGTTTGTAGAAGAATCACACAAAAGTTTGACTGCAATTCCAAACTTCCCAGGTTTAGTTGGCATGCAAAGTCTAAACGGACAACGCCCTTGGAAAGACACCAATTCCTCATTGACAATGAGAGAGTTTTGAGGATTGTAGTAAAGTGAGAGTTTATTTATAACCATAGACCCATGCTGTTGGGGCAAACGTACTACGCTGTCTGGGAGCTTGATGTGTTGCAGCATCATTCAAACGCAGACATTTCAGTAGGAGTCAACATTCTGTGTTCTGAAAACATGCCATAGTAAACCGGAAAATTCTCCTCATTGAAAAGATCTTGGATATTGTCTTTATTTTGCCAGTACACACCACAATTTAGAAGAATTCTGATTAGTCATAACATTTCTTCTTTTACAGAATTGCCAGAATTTTGGATGGATACATCCTTACATAACTCTTTGACTAGATGTAATTTCTGGTTTGTAAACTTGATAATGATATCTACAATGCCATTATCAATAAATAGTTGAAAGCGTCCCATGGAGTTTCGGGTTCTGTTCTTAATCATACATTACTGGTTGAGTCTTCAGAATATCAGCTGTATTTCCTCTCCCCTGATCCTTTATCAGCTGTGAGTGTTATGTCATTCCTGACGGGGCTGTCGTCTCAGCTGTAAGCTTCTCTATTTTTACAACTAGGCATGGTCTTCTCTGGGGCTCCATGTTTTGTATTTCTTCTTCTTCCTCCTCCTTCTCTTCATTCTCTTCTTCAAAACAAATAATCTCATGTTTTACCTCTACAGATTCTCCTTCTTCACTACCTAAACTAGTGAAAATGTGCTCATTTACTCCAAAATCTGACACTATCAAATTCCTTTATCTCAGCTGCTGACAAATTATATTGCCACTTCACCATATTTTTGTCTGTATCATTAGGAAAAAAAGTAAGTCATTGTTTGTCGTAAATGGAGTTACAGAATCATCAGATGTTCTATATCTTCAGTCATACATACTTTGATCTTCACCAAACAAAAATATACTGCTTACTAACTTCACCATGAAAACACTTAGGCAAAACTAGAACACCAGCTTTTCCTAGAAAAAGAGAATGTAACTTATCTCTGGGGATGAGAAAATTATTGAGAAGTATTGATCCAAGAGTGATGACATGCAAAAGTATCATGGGTATGTGGGTAAGGATCCAATGACAGAAGTCATAAATGGGAAAGCTGCAACTCCCTGCACAAACAAATATACAACCACAAACCAACAGTGGGGTCAGTCACTGACTCCACCACTGGTATTCAACTGTTAAAAAAAGGAGCATCTGTATAGCAGAAAATTTCTTAGTACCAGGGAATTAAAATATATTTCTTCTCGTACAAATATATGAGAAGAATTTATTTGGTTGTGTTGGTTAAATGAGGGAATAGAGAATTATCACCTCTCTTGTGCTTATTAAGAGCAAGAATAGTTCTATGCTTGGTTGAATAGTGTTGTCCTTAGTGAACTAGAAGACTGAGAAAAATGATTGTACTTTCAAAAAAAAAAAAAAAAAAAAGCAATAAGAATTTTCTGTAGATCTCTTGGTCCAGAAACTCATTACTTGTCTTCATTAGATGGGATCTTTCATATCCACATCTATGTTCATAATTTAACCACTCGGGTAAAGTAGCCTAAACAATTTTCAGCACTTCAGTGTATGTCATATTAATAACAGTCTCTTGTAGACTAAGTGCCATTAGCCCCCGTGACACCAACATTCATGCAACTTCTGAAAACACAAAAGCCAGCCTTCTTCCATGAATGTTTCTTTGGTAGATAATATTGGCTCCAGGGTGGCCAGGAGTCTGCTTTTTGCTACCACCTGGTCTCTGCTTCCCGTACTTCACATTTTTGGTTCACCCTGACATTTCCCAAATTATCCATATAGGCATTAGTTGCACAGTTGTGGAAGAACTTTCTGAAAATTGATGTAACTCCTACAGAGATCTCTATCATTACCCTCCCAGACTAAGCTCACTCTGTTAGATTTCATAATTGATCTCAGAAAAGAGAGTTCTGACTAGTATGTCAGGGTTCCTCGTGTCAGCTGACTGAGCTTTATTACACAAGACTCTCCATAGCTGTGTGCTTCCAATTCTTGTCCAAAGCAAATTGATGTTTCCTTCATTAGATATATTCTCTGACAGTAGAGGATTGAGCTGGCCAGACACTAATCCTATATTGCTAGGAGATTGCCTATTATTGAGCTTCCCTGTGGAATTTCCTTTGAATAAAAAATTGCACAGCTAAAAGGGGCACTCTCTCTCAGACGTTGTTATTTATTACTTTACTGTGATATGAATAGTACTTAATCACCCTAGTGAGCAAACACCATTCTACTATTAATGTTGTATTCATTTATTAGTAATTAGTTAATAATAATTCTATTATTAAACTCTTAAAAGGTACTAATATCATCTAAAAATTACAGTAATTAGTTAAATGTATACAAATTAGAAGAGTCAAGTTTGGAGATCTCACATTTGAAAGGGAAGACACATTTATTATTATTATTATTTTATTAAATCATAGCTGTGTACATTAATGTAATCATGGGGTACAAGGCGCTGGTTTTATACACAATTTGAAACATTTTCATCGAACTGGTTAACATAGCCTTCATGGATTTTTTTTAGTTATTGTGTGCAGACATTTATATTCTGCATTTAGTAAGTTACATATTTATTATTATATTTTTATTTTTAAAGAAGAATGGAATGGGAGTATATACAAATAGACACAGAGATTTTAGAGATATCTTCCCATATATCTTTGCCTTTGTGGAGACAAAGATATGGGAAGATATCTGTGATACTCACAGTGAAGGTGGCAGCAAATTCGCATACATATGTTTAGAGAGAGAGCAGAGTAACTCAGACATGTAGGAGGCAGGTCTGGTTGGCAAAGTGGCAGTAACGCGATTTTAAGCGCAGAGTCTGTTCCTTTGTGCTTAATAATGTCCATCCATCTGAAACAAAAAAAATACACAAAAAAGACTAAATTTCTTTGTATATAAATAGAAATATTTAGGATTTTAAGGGCACATTGTATTAAACATTGCAATTTTTTTACCTACTCTTGAGTAAGATGCACCTTTGGTCCAGGTTTGATGCTCGATCTTAGTTCTGTTTTTCAGAGTTTACACGCAGCACTCGTTTCTCCACTTAATGCAGTATCCATAATCATATTCAATATCGTCACAAAATGTTTTACATACTCCTTTCACTTTTTGGCATCTCTCAAATCTGTACTTTGGTTGAAAGTCACTTCTGGCTGCAATTAAGAAAGACATCTAATGTTATCAATCTCTTATTGATTTGCTAGAGTTTCTTACCAAGAAAAGACAGAAATTGTTTTAGTCATTAGATAATGTACATGCAAGATGGACTTATGGAACGTCAAGGTGCTTGGTGGCACAATTTACCAGTCAGAAAATGACTGAACCACAAAAATTTTACTTGCATAAAATGAGGATTACCTTATCTGAGCCTTACCTCAATACCATACTTCATCTGCTCCCAGAGGCTCCTAAAACCCTACTTTGTTTTTCATAATTTATTAAGACTATATTTACACTCCCATGCTTTCATTAAAATAATGTGTGGAGTTCTTCAAAAGCATGCAATTTTCAATTTTTTTCCATATTTAAAGCTAATCTTACTGCTTTCCACAGCATCACTTGTCTAATGGTTTGCCCACCAGTCCAGATCTTATTCTTCATTGAAACTTTCTGCCATTCTACTAAAACAAATAAATCTGCCTCTTTCACTAGTCTACAGTAACACTTTGCTAGTGAGTACCATAACATAATTTAGTACTCAATCATATGTATTTCTTACAAACATTTGTTATGCTATTTTTTTCTTATAACCAAAATATAAACCTCTATGTAAGAGTTATAATTACTTCTGATTCTTGCTCTTACCTGTTGTATTCCAATAATTGGAATATAGTGGCCCTGCAAGTACCTAACGATGGAGTCATTTACTGAAAAACTAAAATGCTTTAGCCATATACACAGAAACACAGGTCTGTTGTACACTACATGTCAAACAGAAAGGAGGAGTCCCACATTAGTTTAGTTTCTTACAATTCATCTAACACAATAAAAAGATGTTCTGTTATTCCTAAATTACAGCTATATATTCATACATTAAGCCACAGTAAATGGAAGAAAATAATTTGATTAGCTTAGGGCTTTATTATTCTTAATGTTTCAATTGCACTGCAGTAATGCTAGAATGTAAAGGAGACTTTATGGTCAGATGTATTTTTAACTTTCAGTTTGATTAGTGAACTTACTTATTTTTAGTCAATCATTGCACCTATCTGCATGACATAATATAATAAACTTAATTATCATAAATATATTTTAAATATTAAATTTTGTATCTGCATAAGGAAAAAGAAAATATTTTCATTAAAATTTGGAGAATGTAGTGATTCAACTTAGAATTTAAATGAGATGATTTCTACTCATAAAACCTAATTGTCTGCAAAAAATCCAACTGAAATTTAGAAAGATATTTTATAACACAATATGATGGGCATTGATTTGAGTACCTAGTATTTTCCAAGCAATAGGTTCAAAGGTGGACAGAAACTATAGTATTTATTGTCCTTAATGAAGTTGGTAGAAAAGAGAAAAAAAGGTAAAGTGGAGGAGACTGTAGGGTGAATTTGACAGTGAATATATTTACCTTTTTAGGGAATAGTAAGCTAATTGATGAAAATAGAATAACTCATGACTCATGAGTTTTTTGAAATTTTAATCCTCTACATATTTGACATAGTAGAAAGTGGGGGGGGGGGGAATGCAAGTTTGCATTTCATTTTTTTTTTTTTTTTTAATCTGTTGCTAGGATGGGTACTTTTTAAGCTAATGAATGTTTCTGGGTCATTGTATTTTGTCAGCCCACCAAACATAATTTGATTTTTAAGAAATAGTAAAATTAGAAAAAGAAGTATAGATTTATAGGAAAACATTAGCAAATTAAAAATGTACAAATGTTGTTTTAAATTTGTCCTTATTTTAAACAATAGTAATGTTTTGGATCATGAAGAAATCTCTATAGAACCACAAGGAAACACAAGGAATGCGTTGTAACGTTGGTTCTATCACTTATTATTTATTTCAAATAATTTTGTCATGTGTAAATTATGAAAGGGAATAACACCTCTGTATTGTTATGAAAACTACGTAAAGGGCATGACAGCAATTTAAGCAATTTTCAAACTGTGAAGTACTATACAAACCCCATCCGTGAGTACATTTATGTGAGGTGATTGAAATGAGGTGATTTATACCCATAACAACAAAAGGAAGTGACTGGAAGAAGGATGCATCGATCACATCTCTTCCACTCACATTTACTTCTGCACGTTTTGTATATCACTGGAGAACTGGGACCCATGATAACTATTTTTTACAAAAAAAGAGAAATGTAAATGTTAGTTTGGGGGCTCAATCGGGGGAACATATTCCAGAAAGTTTCCCAGTAGTCTTGGCGAGAGTTAGGCAGAATACATATAGTGGGCTTTTTCTCTGATGGCCCCGAGATCCTCCTTACACGTGGGTGTGTGTGGGGGGTAACCCTATGAGGAAACCAAGTGTGAAAAGCTTATTGGCTCCATGTACCTCATTCAGCATTAGTTCTCCCAAATTCTGAGGGGCTTTCTTTATACCGTCAAGCTAAATCTGGCATACATCTCCCCAGTTCCTAGCAAATAACTTTTAGGAAGGTGACTTCACTTATTTTATTATGCTCCACTAAAACAGGCAGAGTTGAAAGTAGAAGACAGGTTTTGAAAGATTCTCCCTCCTGCTGGGTACAAGCTGAGATCAAGGCAGGAGCAAGGCCATGGATCAGTTGCCACTTTCAAAGGGGATACTATTTCAAAATCAGGTAGTAATAGTAATAATTTCCAAATCACTTTTTTCTGCCACCCGTATACTCCCAATTCTTATTTATTTTGTGTGGGAAAGAGGTTCATGGATTACTTGTTATTAAACTACTGTTTGAAGAGAAAAAACATAAATATGAATGCACCTGATGATTTTATATCTATTTTAGGTAACATAAAATGATTAAAGTGTTTTGTTTACTGTTGTTTAAAAGTAAACAAAGGCATGTCCAAATTTTGCATGTCCAACATTAAACTAGCCTAACTCAAACTTGTTCCATCTAATATTCTCTCTATCTTAGTCAATGGCAAACTTGATATTTCTATTTGCTCAGGCAAGGAATCTTGAAGTCATTCTTAACCCTTTCTTTTTCTGACAGCCAAAATTCAATCTCTCATGAACTCTAGCTAACTCTACCTTTAACATATGGAGAATCTTACCATTCCTCATTGTTTTCATTATTGTTATGAACTGAGATCCCATAATCTGCCATGTACATTTGTTTCACCGCGTGTTATTTTAATAGCCTCCTAACACATTGAAGCATTTAGTCTTTTCAAAAACAAAATTTAAATCATGTCTTTCCTCTAGCTAAATCCCTTTAGATTCCTCTCAGAATAGAAGTAAAATCCTGTCTAGTTCTTAAAACTTTCTGGGCAATGTGTCAACACATTTTCCCTGTGACTCGGCTCCTAAAATTCTCCTCACTGTTTGCTAGCAACCCTTGTCTCCCAGGCATTCTGCACAAATTTCACGTGTGCTCCTATAAACCACTCATTTTAACATTTCTCAAATGTTACCTGATCTTTAGGGCCCCATAGAAAATCACATTTAAAATTACTAGGGTCCACCAGGATTTGGGGTCCTTCCATCCTGCTTTGCTCTCTTTTATGTAACATTTTTCATCTGGCATACTACAAAATTTGCTTATTTATTATATTCACTCTTTATTTATCTTGACTCACTAGAATACGCACTCCATAAAGGCAGGGAATGTTGTCTGTTTTGTTTATAGATATGTCCCAATGTTATTGGACTCTGACTCATTTATTGCGTGGGTGACTAATAAGGAAAGTCATGTTGAATGAATCACCTGACTTATGTATTATCCATGTTATGAACTGACATTAATCTTTTGAGGGTACTATCTTACTTCTTATTCAGGTTTGAACTCTATCCAATTGGGTAAACAATCGATATTAGTTCCTTCAGCCAGAACTGTTATTTTTTAGCTCCAAATCCAAAAACCTGGATATTGTGCCTGAGAAGAAGTCATTTATGAAATATTTCCTGAATAAATAAATGGCCAGTTGGAATTAGATTTTGTTCTTGAGGTAAAATAAATCTGAAAATAGTTTGGGTTTGAATATACATAATATCAAGTAGAATTCTAATTTCTCTCCTAGTCAGTGCTGGAATTTGATGGTGATAAATCTTAGTTCAATATAATATTTTTAATTGAATCATGGGTATTGGACTACCAAATAACAGCAAAAAAAGCCAATACTTAATGTCTAACTTAATCAGGGTCACAGCTGAAGACTCACAGAAAACTGGATGGTGCCTGTGGCTCAAAGGAGTAGGGTGCCTGCTCCATATATCGGAGGTGGTGGGTTCAAACCCAGCCCTGGCCAAAAACTGCAAAAAAAAAAAAAAAAAGACTCACAGAAAACTAAAAAGTTTCATGACAACATGACAATTTATGTTCTGGGCAAAGGAGGGAAAATGTAAAACTTTTAGTTTTTAAAACTAACCAATTTAAGATTATCTAGCTCTTTTGTCAGTGTACACAGTGAAAATTACACTGTATTAGGAGTGAATTTCCAGAATTCTTCCTATTTATAAGCATTTGCCTTTTTAGAGAAGAGTCATTCTATTGCTGCTAAATTACAAAGTTGGACACATGGAAATTCTGGTGACAGAGTAATTAGTGAAACATTTTTTTCTTCTGAAAATATGCTACAGAATTTCATCAAAGAGTTTTTAGTCTTGATATTGCACACAGAAAACACCTAAAAAGATTTTCTCAGGAAAGGAAATTAATCTAGTTCATGGACATAGGTTCACATTTTCCTTAAGTTTTTTTATGTTTGTCCCTTGAACTGAGTCCAGAAGCTGGAAGACTTTAATGTATATTTGACTTAGGAAAGGAAAGACCATCTCACAAATGTAGGTGGTTGTGGTTGCTCTATATACCAGTAATCACCACAGCCTTGTTAATGTGCAGAGATGCTTCAGGAGTTTGCTGAAAAACCTCCCATCATCTTCAACTTCTCAGTGTCCCCTCAGCAGCTCAATTTTTATTTTCCCCATGTTGATAGTATAAGTGTTAGGCCTCTTAATTCTGCTTTATGAGTCTTAAGGTAATGATGGCTCAGTCTCTGGCTAGGTAAGATAAGTACTAATAATTTTTATTTCAGACATTTAATTTTATTAACCTTTTTATTGACTTGATCAATGTATTCATTACCCAAAAGTTAAATTGATTTTTTTCCTCTGGGGCAATATACATTATAATAGATGAAAATTTTGAATAGATATTATTTTTATAAGACCAAATACATTATTTGCTAACTAAAAATGTAATTTTTTTTATTGTTTCTTTTTTATTTTTTAATCTTTGTGGCAATGAGTGCTTATGAATCAAAGGTTCTTAGCTATGTGTGAATTTGTTCCCTCCCCCAAAGAGGATATTTGGCAATATGGTAGACATTTTTAATTATCACATTTACATAAAAGGATGCCATTATCATCGGGTAAAGGCCAAGGATACTATAAAACATACAAGGAAGAAGATAGGTTTCATAATAAAGAATTATATATACAAAAATATTAATGGTACCTAGGTTGAGAAATTGTGGTAGTGAATATTGTTAAAAAAAATTGGAGATATTTACATTGCAAGGGAACACACTGAATAATTGAAGACTATTTTAAGTTATTAAAATCTATGAAAAATAATACCTTAATGCCCCAATATGTCGTTAGGGAAGAATTGCTTCATAATCAACACACATTTATTAAAAGGAACCACTAAAATTAATCAGTCCTTTGTGATATAAATATAAATGTATCAATTTTCTCTAAACAGAAAAACGAATTTCTTCATCATGTCACTGTTATAATGCTTACTATGAAAATACTTACATCTCATATCTGCATTTTATCTGCAATTAGGAAAGAGAATGGATTCACAGAGATTCCATAATAAAAATATCCAGAGAATAGCTGGCCCCAGGGAATCTTTGATTTATTATCTTTTTCTGAGCCTAAATCTGACCCCCATTCAATAAATTTTGGTTTGCTTTAGTTAATCGCCAAAATATTACTGAGTTTTATTGGGAGAGAGGCTTCTGCTCTTATGTTGTAGTATTAATAATGTTTCTTGAGAATTTTCAATTAATACAAATTGCAGAATTAGATTCTTAATATCATAAAAATAACAGAATTAGCATTTTTGAATGGAGACTGTATGATACAGATACATCGTTGAGATGCTGTAGGGGGAAATAACTGAATCCTCAGTGAAACAGGAACTGAGGCCGAGCGAGGCTGAACAGTGAAGGTTACTGCTCCTTTCTTTTGTTGTGTGTTTCCTCAGACAGGGCCATGCCCAGGAATGAAGAGCTGAATTAAACTCTTGGCCAGAGTTTCTGACTTCTGAGGTATAAATATTTAGTTTTGTAGAGTCTCTTCTTCTTCCTGAGATTCTTCTCTTCCCTTTGTACTCCCTTTCCTATTTATTGATACATATTTTTCTCTTCTAAATAAGTAGGAGTGAACGCTGAAGTTGGTTGTGATCGTCCTGTGCTCTACCATTCATATATTCTGTACTCCTCTCTCTTTAGCTCTGTCTCTCTCTCAATGTCTCCCAAATCGAGTACAGTTCTATGTTTTCACTGGGTAATCTGTAGCTCAGTGTTTAAGAAAAGAACACATTTCTACTGAGAGCTTATATCTTAGAAATATGTTTCTTCAAATATTCGATATAGGGTTTCCCACAGCAATACTCATGTCAACTAACACGAGACACATACAACTTAGGGGAGTTCTTGAGGAAATTCTGTAACATAAATTCTGCTACTTCTGGTACCAAGAAACCAAGAGAAAAATGCAACATAAAGGCACCAGATGTGGGTGAGATATAGAACCACTTCGGCATGGCTCAATAATACATTTTATTTAATTATTTGGATATTATGGAGACACATAGGCCTTGAAGGATGTGCTGAGAAGGCTTAGTAACAATGGTCCTCTGTTCTTGGAGCATGTGTCTCTTCTCTTCTGCCATCCTTATACCTGCAAGCAGCAGTGAGATCCAGGTCTTATGCAGTAAGCAATTCTAACTTCATTTTCATGACACTGAGTTTTACATTGACCTTTACCCTTTCTGCATTCTCTCCTCAAATCCAAGCTACCATACTCGGGATATCTCCTTCTGGCTGTAAGAAGGAAAGAATGACTGAAATTAGCAATCTAGCTACGACACACCAATGTTTTAAAAGGAGAATGTCCGGGAAGCAAAAGATTATAGGGTGAAAATTTTCACTTACTAAGGAAAGTTTAAGTGAAACTATTGTTGTTTGGTGCAAAGTACATCCTAGAAATCAGAAAGTGTCTTGGACCTCAGGTAGGTGTTTGAATTTGCACCTTTTTAAGTGCCTGGACAGTGGCCCAAGATGATGGTTCCCAAAACTTGTTCATGATTCATCCCTATCAGGCTCCATCACTCCAGTCATCGTATTGTATCTGGGCTGTTTCTTTTTTACTCTTGAAGTCATGTCTATACCAAATATTGTACTTTATGTATATTGTTCTTTAAGAGATTTCCACTCTGACTTGATTTTACCTTTCTAAAATGTTGCAAACTAGGCAATGGGGGCAATTTGTCTGAATGCCCATAACTCCACTGAATATTTTGGGAGTTACTTTCCAAAAGAAATGATCAAACTCAGATACAAGTCTAAGGACAGCACTGATTTAAAAAAAGAAGAGGGGGGAGTGACTATGAAGGTGTCTCCGTCATTAGCCATCATGGGGTTTATAAAATTACCTTTCACCATAAAGTTTCTGAAATAAATTAAAAAGAATCTCTCCTAATCATTGTTTGAATTGTTAATATTTTAAGTTAGGATTCTATAATCTATGATCATGTGGCCAAATACAGCCTGCCACCTGTTTTTTTAAGTCATTGTATTGACACATAGCCACACATTTGTGAACATCTTGTCTACAATTACTTTTGCATTGAAATGACATAGTTGAGATGATAGGGTTCATAAAACCTAATATATTTATTGTCTCACTTATTTCTAGGAAAAGTTTGCTAACTCCTGCTCCTGATCCTTTTTCTCATTAAACATGAAAGAATGAGGATGAAGGGAGTGTGGTGGCTCATGCCTGTAATCCTAGCACTCTAGGAGGTAGACGCAGGTAGATTGCTTGAGCTTACGTGTTCAAGCCCAGCCTCAAAGCGAGACCCTGTCTCTATTAAAAATAGAAAAACCGAGGCAAGAGGATTGCTTGAGCCCGAGTTGGAGGTTGCTGTGAGCTATGGTGCCATGACACTGTACAAAGGGCCAGAGCTTGAGACTCTGTCTCAAAAAAAAAAAAAAAAAAATGGGGGGGGGCATATTTGTAGTTGGGGTCACAAGACCCTTCTGAAAATATTGGAAATGCTGTTATGTAGGAGACACTTTTCCATGTCCTGAAGAGCAACACTGGAACTAAAATTTGTGCATTCTAAAAAATACAGAATTCAGTGTAATACAAAAAATGACTTTATCACAGTCAAAGCAATACGAAAAGGCACATATTTCATTCAGAAGCTTGAAGACTGACTCTCATTAGAAGTTTAACTAGGAGTTTGGATATTCTTGGGGGTTTGAGACACTGCTCTTATAAGCTTCTGAGTCAAATATTTTTGGCTATGTATTTCAAATTATACTGTGACCCATGTGTTTTCAGAGGTCTTTTTAGTATGTGTGTGTGTGTATATATATACACATATATATATATACACATATGCACATATATGTGTATATGTATTTATATATATAATATAAATTATATAAACATATAATTATATATAAGTTATTAACATCTAATTATATAATATAAATTATATACATATAATTTTAAATATATATATAAGTTATATATATACTCCACTTATGGTAACTTTAAGGACAACCAGTATAGAAAAATCTAAGTTCTAAGGTGGTTTGCCAGAGGATGGAGTCAAATATTTCTTATAAAACAGCAAATAAATTTTGTCACTCTTTCCTGCCTTTTACTAGGTTTTGACTTACTACTCAATTTCTTTAAAGGCCAGACCTTTCTGCTTAGACATTCGGTCGCATTTCCAATGACTAGGAGGTGAGGGAAAATAGCAATGCCTACCAGTGAGTGATAGACTCAGAGTTAAACTGTCTGTATCATTATACAATCGCCATATAACTTGATATTCACACTCTGAAGCCATGGAGAACATGTAGTAACTTAAAAACATGAAGGCATAAAAATATAGAGCTTAAATTTTCACTTCCAAATATCATTACTTATTCTAAATTTTCAGAGGAGTTATTATTATAAAACCCACATTTGATTTCTCAGTGACAAACTTGAATCACACTCCCCTTGGCCATGAGTTCTGTCATGTTGACACTGTTGTTAATACTCTACCTAGAAGTGACCTTATCTCATCTCTTATTCATTCTGTGTCTTATTTCACCTTTCTCTCCCCATTCTGATGCTGTATGTGTCTTTAAGCTTGTCTTTGGATTGCCAGTATTCATCTTTGTAAGCGACTAGCTACTTATTCAATTAGTATCTATTAAATTTACTGCTTGTTAAGCTCTGTTCCAGGTTGCAGGGCAGTTTTTCTCCTGGAGCAAGTTGAACTTTTGAGTTGGACAATTTGCTCTGGGGGGATGTCCTGTGCACTGAAGGATATTGGGTAGCATCTTTGTCCTGTATCTACTCAGGGCCAGCAGTAACAGTCTTGACAACCTAAAAGTTTTCCAGACCTCACTTAATGTTCCCTTAGGCACAAAGTTACCCTACACTGAGAACCACTGTTCTAGTGATATTGTGATAAGCCAAACAAATATTATCTCTGCCCTGAAGTACATTGTTCAAATACCATCTTCTGTCTAAAATCTCTACTAATCTATTTCAGGAAAGTAATATTTTCCTCTAATTCTCTGTCTCTCTACTTTATATGTATCATTCTTATTGTATCATACATTTTAAGATGGTAGGAAATGCTTATTATTTAGGCTACCATTAACCTCCTTAGAATAAGGAAAAAAACTTCATCTACCCTTTCAGCACAGAACTACACTATTCAACATTCAAAATATATGTTGAATTTAAAGAGAAGTGATTATTGACAATAATGCATGTTTCTGTTTAGAAGATAAAGTAAAAAAGCAAGGAACTGTAAAATGACTCCCCATTAATAGGCCTTCTATTGCATTTGTAACCACTAATTAATGAAAAAAAGCTAAGTTTCTTGAATGGAAATTTCCCTGTATCAAAAATGTAAGGGCTCTTACCTAGGCATCTTTTTATCTGCAACTGTGTGAGTGGGAAGAGAATGAATGTTTATATCTCAATTTTGAATAGGAAATTTCACCACCTAGAAAACTAAAGATGAGATACAAAAACAACTCAGGAACTCTAAGAATTCCACACATATCATATTTATTTTTACTTCATTTATTTAGTTCAACTGTCATATGTTGGTGAACCATAAGGTAGAAAGATATAATTGTAATTGATTTTTTTTTTTAATTCTATACTATTAATCATACCTATTTTCATTTTGTGGAAAATGTGTAATTTGGTTTTTTTGTTTTTGTTTTTGGTTTTGGTTTTTTTTGTCAGTAATGGTAGGAGTTTTGTAAAGGTCTGGTCTATATGTGATAAAAATGGACAATTGACCTCACTGTGAAAATATAAGAAAAAATATACAAAAAATTATTAACATTGATGTTGTAATTTGTGACACTCAACTGGCTTATAATTTCTAAGTCAATAGGGCCCATACTTTTTAAGTTTTGTTGAATACATGCATAAATAACTTTAGTTGTAGGCAGGAATACCTAATATGGCTGAAAGGAAAAAGATAAAAAAGGTTTAGCATACAGGTGAAGGGCACTTATAACTTTGGCTCAATCTGTCTAAAAAACAAAATATGTAATAAAAGCATTTGCACCTCTAATATTAAAAAAAATTAAAATTAGTAGATTATGTAAAAAATGTTTAGCATAGTGATTTTGTTAATGTTAGCTACTGTTGAAATTTGAAAAAAGAAAAAATCTATTAAATGCCAAATCTGCATGAATCTATTGAATTGATTTTTGTTTTTATGAAGAGCTGGAAAAAATCCAGAGATCCTCTTTAAAATAATTTTGAAATGGAGGAGAAAGTTATTCTATTATTTGGCTATTTTCTATTATTGACTCCAATACTTTGGTACTTCATTGAGGTCTGGCCCTGATACAGAATTTTGTCCTCTTGCTACTGTTAAATGATAATTTATAAGTTTATTATGTGTGGATTTTTAGATTGTCATGAGGGTTTCATTAATACTCATAATGAGAGAACAAATTAACTAAATTAACTTAGTCTCTTAGGCTAACATTATGATTTCTGGTGGGTCATAAACAAAAACAAAACAGCCAGATATTGAGAAGAAGTATTGTCTCGAGAGTCAGTAAGTGTAAGTCTGATTTCATTGCCACCATCATAAACTGGGTAGACTTAAGCTCACTCTTCATATTCTCCATAGGAAGGGAATAGACCTGATGATCTCTTTATCTCCAAGATTTGTTACATAGTAGTCTATTTCTGTGCAATTAATACTTACACATTCATTCAGGAGAAGAAAAGCTTGTTACAACCTGATGTGAAAGGATAGTCCCTGAAGGAGGGATCTCACCAAAAATAGAGCTTGTATACAAGGTATTACTCAATATTCCTGTGATCTGCAGCACTTAAAGACAAAAGGTGGTGACAAGAAAAACCTAAAGAAAGGGCAACAAGGCATAGAATTTGCCTGCAGTTACCAAGGGTTTCTGTTACTGAGGAGCAGACTATTGGTACAGGTTAATAAGATAGAAAAGTTAACTAGATCTCTAGTGCTGAGCCATTATCTCTTGCCAGTTGATTAGTAATTGTCATTTTCTCAGTAAGGTAGGGAATCCTTCGATAATAGATGCTAAATCATTGTTAACTGGATGAAGGTGATGGAACTAAGACAGTAACTTTATGTTTTGAACGTTTTGTTTAAAAATAATTTTAGATTTACAGAAGAGTTGCAAAGATAATAGAGATCAACTTCCCCTTAATCTCCTATAACATGGTAATGGTTATTAAGATTAAAAAAGATAGTATTGTTGCAATACTATTTACAAAACTACACTTTATTCACATTTCACTAATGTTCCCACTATTGTCTTTTTTTCCCTGTTCTGGAGTTCAGTTAAAAGTATCACATTACATTTTGAGTAATAATATTTTAACCCCAATGTATTTTCAAACTTTTAAGAAGAAAAACCTCTGTCTTCTCAAATTCATTAGTACACATACACCCATAAATATTTGCATATTACCTGGTAAAATTGTGACCCAAAAGAGCAGAATAAAGAAAAAAAGAAGAATCTTCATGGTAGAGAGTTTCCTAGAAAAAAAAATTGTCTACAGACCTTCTTTTTCAAGTCAGTTGTTTTGAAATAAGGAAACAGAGATCTGTTTTATTTATAGATTCTCTAGGGAAGTACTTTTAACTACTGAGGCTTACCAAGAGCAAGAACATTTGTATGCTTGGTTGAATATGGCCACGCTTAAAGAATGTGGCCAAGAAAATTATTCATAAAAGTAAAGCCTGCTTGTGTTACCTTAAATAGACTTGCATAGAGAAACATTCTTTAAGGGGCTTTTATAAGGGTTCTCTGTTTGGATTGCTAAAACATCGAGGTGAGAAAGCAACAGCAATTTGATCCTGTATTTATTTTATACACACTGCTAAATATCCCAAAGTCCTAGTATTGAATTGTTGAATTTGTGAATCAGAGCATTTATAGCTAGAAATCTTCACTGATATCATTTGTGTTTTATAGATGAAATAATAAGAACCAAGGAGGTTGATTTTATTTCAATTAATATAATATGCAATGATTTAAATAATCAGAAAATCCTGCCTTTACTAACATGTAGGATATATTCTACAAAATAAGTCTTTAAGTATATTTATAAATTTTATAATAAATAACTTGATTTCAAAACTTCATATTTAATATTTTTAGTTTTTCTTATGGAGTTGAAAGTTTCATATCTGATCTGATTTACATGGTTACAGAATCAGATAAGTGAGGAATAGCTAGAAGTTTTGCCCAGAATGCAGAAGCCAATCCCATAAAGAAAAGCAATTATTCAATTCTCTCCTACCACAGAGTTAACAGAAATTCTAGGACATTGGCTCCCAACTTTAGCTACATAAGAATTCCCAAGAGAACTTGTTAAAGCCAGATTGCAGGGTCCCACCCCTAGCATTGCTAATATAGTAGGTCAGATTTTTTAATAAGATCCTAGAATGCTAATGCTACTTAAAGGGGCCACATATTGATCTAGGAAACCTGATACACTCGTTCGATACCCCCCCTCCCCCAAAATAAGTCACAGACTTGTGGAATTCATAGAAGAGACTTATAAAGAATTGAGGCTGCTTGCATATTCTAATCAAATACACTCATTTTACAGGTAAGAAAAGCAAAATCAAGATAAATCAATTTACTCGCATGGCAATGGCTATCATTTACAGCAGATGCTTCCTATTATAAAATATAAATAGAAACTTCAGAATCAAATCAAATGCTGAGAAATTGATTTAGCAATGTTTTCTATCTTGGAAAGAAGAACAAATTGAGAACGCAGCATCAGCTGATTGGAGGTTGACCACATCAATATAGCATTTATTCAATGATTGTTGTTGAGCACTAAAATACAGAATTTAGCTACTGATTTCTAATTCATTCTACTGCAGTCAAAAAACACAAAATACTAGGAAAGGATTCCTACTAATGAGAAGTAATCTATAATCTATTGGCTTATGTTAAAAGAAAGAAAATAGTAACTAGATCCCTAACACTGAGTCCTTTACCCCTTACCAGTTAGTTAGGCTGAGGAAAAGGGGAAAAAAGATATTCCACGTAAGAATTAACAAAAGAGAATTGTGGTGACTACACTAACATCAGATAATATAGACTTTAAGGGAAAAAAAATGCTACTGAAGACAAAGTGGAACATTGTAAACTAAAATACTCAATCCATTAAGAAGATACAGTAATTATACACATTTATATACTACGAGTTCCAAAATGCCTGAAGCAAAAATATTAGAGAGTTAGATGGAGAAATAAATAAGCAATAAAAAACAGTTGGAAATACTAATACCCCAATTTTGATAATAGATTCAACAACTAGACATCTCAGCAAAAAAAGAAAAAGAAAAATTAAACATTACAAACTTACAAGACAACTTTATAACCGTTCACCTGTCAAAACAAAATACACGTTCTTCTTAACTTAACGTGGAACATTCTCCGGAGTAGCCATAGATGCAGAGCAAGCATCAATTTAAAAATATACGGGCAAAGTATCTTCTCTGACTATAGTACAATAAATTAGAAATCAGTAACTTAAGAAAAATGGAAAATTCACAGATATGAGGAAATTATGTAATATTCCCCCAAATAACTTGTGTCTCAAAGTAAATAAAAGGCAAATTAGAATATTCTTAGGATAAATAGCAGAAACAATTCACCAATACTTACAGGATACGGTGAATGTATAAAGAAATTTAAGAGGCCCCAAATAGCCAAAATAATTTCAAAAATAAAGAAAGAAATTGGAGGACTCACACTTTTTAATTTCAAAACTTATGACCAAGCTACAGAAATCAAGACAATATGCAACTGGCATAGGACAGAAAAATCAATAGAATAGAATTTTGAGTCTCAAAATGGAGCCATACTTCTATGTAAATTGATTTTTCATAAGGGACCCAGGGTGATTCTATGGGGGAAAGAGTGGTCTTTTCAACAAATTGTGAGAGGATAATGGCATCCCCATATAAAAAGAATGAATTATGACTCTTAAAACATATATAAAAGTATAATTCAATGAAAAAATAAACACCTAAATGTGAGAGGTAAAATTTTAAAATTATTTTTAGGAAACATAGTTTTACAACTTTCCTA
>CAUYPK010059432.1:0-34819 GCA_963574355.1 Loris lydekkerianus
TCATTGTTGTTTGGTGGGCCCAGGCTGGATTCGAACCTACCAGCTCAGGTGTATGTGGCTGGCGCTTTAGCCACTTGAGCCACAGACGCCAAGCCGTTAGTAGGAATTTATTTCAGCTTGAAAAAAAGTTGAAATCCTTGCATAATGTTTTCATGATACACATTTTCCATGAACTTTTTGAAGACCCTTCATATTTATTAGGCACTTACATTATGTCAGGCATAGGTTTTAGATCCCTTCTCTGGTAAAATTTAATTCTAGTGAAAGTGATAAGAATTCTAATTCTGGTGAAATCTAATACGCCAATAAATGAACAAAATAATTTTGGATAGCAGTATTAGAAAGGAAAAGACATGGGATAATTTGGTAGAAAAGGACTGGAGAGAAGAAGCTACTATAGATAAGGTGTGGAAGGTTTTCAAAGAACTAAGAGCTCACTTGTGACCTGAACCCTGACTGAACAGAGGAGATAGCCAAGCAAAAATGGACATGGGGATGCTGTAGGACAGGGAGTTTGGACACATAGCAGACCGCTTCACCTTTTAGCCCCTTTTTCTTTTTGTATGTAATGTGTTTTACAGTGGAGCATGTTTCTGATTTTTAGTATGAATGGTGGTATTGTATTATTTGGCATCATTTTCCTGAGTATTTTGGGAGTGGGGCCAGTAATCTTACTTTCAAAAGGCTGTAATCTATATACATAAATCCCAGAGACAAGCTGGCTTAATAGGAGGAAGACACGAGATTTTATATTTGATTCCTGGCAGAGAACCATAGGCCTTATTAGACTGAGCTGGAGGAGCTGCTCACTGTGTTCAGGATGGTCAGGACCCAGGTATACCAGAGTCCGGGGAAAGCCTCAGAGCCCCAGTCACACAGGTAAAACTCAGACACCTCAGAAGGTGCCAAATGAGGTTATTCTCAAGATGTCTTGGATTGTCACAAAGAGTAAATTTTAAAGCAACAAAAAGCAAATTAAACTATGTTTGGGTAGATAAGTAGACACTAAATAAATAGCATAAAATAATTTAGGGGGGGGGTAAGAGTTAGGGGAATGTCATGAGCTCAGACAAGGATCAAGTGGAATAACTTTTAAAATGATAAAAAATCACTTCCTAGACTTACACATTTTTTTTTTTTTAAGCAGGAACTCAACTTTATTGCATCAAGCAGCCACTTATATAGAGCGTAGGGAAGGGGCGGGGAAAGAAGGCAGGGGATGAGGTGCGTGACAGTGTTGGGCCAATGGCATGGTACCGCGTTGGCTGTATCTAGGTAGAGGCAGTTTCAGGCCGGGCCTTGCTGAGTCATTGCTACGTGGAAGTAGTTCAATGGATCTACATCTAGTCAGGCTCAGGAAGTTGCCCTAGGCCTCAGGCACATGGCAGGGCCCAAAAATTCCCTCTTTTGTTTTTTGTATGGCAGATAAACATAGCCCCCGTCTTGGGTTGCCTGCTCTTGCAGTTTCAGTCTTACCCGTCATGGGGATACAAACATCAATGGTTTGGTCCCTGTCTTAGGTTGACTGAACGCAGAGTGATCTTACCTGTCTTTGGGTACTATGAATGTACATAGTTTTCTTTTTAAACTATAGACCAGCCCTCCAACGGTCTGAGGGACAGTGAACTGGTCCCCTGTTTAAAAAGTTTGAGGACCCCTGTAACTTTAGCAACTTGTCTTAAGGAGAAATAGGTGGGCTCAGGAATGGTACTTGAAATCCTTTGGTTTAAGACTAGTTGTTTGCTTCCTACTCGCTATCCTTTTCAGGTTTTGCTAAAAGACATGGAGAAAGGCCACAGTTTGCTAAAATCAGCTCGGGAGAAGGGAGAGAGGGCTCTTCAGTACTTGGAGGAAGGCGAGGCAGAGACGCTAAGGAAGGAGATCCACAGTCACGTGGAGCAGCTGAAGGGACTGACCAGCACTGTCAGGAAAGAGCACATGGCCCTGGAGAAAGGTCTTCATTTAGCAAAGGAATTCTCAGATAAATGCAAAGCGCTGACTCAGTGGATAGCAGAGCACCAAGACACCCTACTTAGTCCAGAAGAACCCAAAATGGAATTATACGAAAAGAAAGCTCAGTTATCTAAATATAAGGTGAGTGCATTGCTGTTCATGGTCAGCTGCGTGAGGACGGCGTCCAGGGAATGAATGGGAGGGAGGTGATTCCTGTGCGTCACCATGATGGGTGCTGACAGCCATCTGCACTTGTCTGTTCTGTGGGTGGCCGTGACCTATGTAGATTTATTTGGTTACATACACTACCTCAGAGTTATTTTTCAATTTTGGAATATGCTATTCAAATATTGTATCATACCGCTCAATCACTGGACCTCTTTTCTGACAGATCTGATTCAGGTATTGGGTCCTCCATTTAAATCCGGCTGGTGTCAGGATCTCATACCTGATTTTATCTGTTCCATCCAGAGGCTTTCCTTCATCTTCTGGTACCCAGGGCCTAGAAGCAGACCTACAAGAAAATAAGATAACTTTGTAAGAAAAGTTCTAATTAATACACTATAGTTAAAGACTTGCTAAATTAATTTTTTAAAGAATAAAGTGTATCGCTTCTCGGCCTTTTGGCTAAGATCAAGTGAAAGAATAGAGCGTAGATATAGCTATCCGTGGTATAGATATAGGTACTTCCCTGCTAATTTTATTTTTCTTTTTTTTGAGACAGAGTATCACTTTGTCACCCTCAGTAGAGTGCTATGGCGTCACAGCTCACAGCAGCCTCAAACACTTGGTGTCAACTTACTCTTGCCTCAGCCTCCTGAGTAGCTGGGACTACAGGCACCTGCTATAACGCTGGCTATTTTTAGAGATGGGGTCTTGCTCTGGCTCAGGCTGGTCTAGAACTCCTGAGTTCAAGCACTTTACCCACCTCAGCCTCCCAGAGTGCTGGGATTATAGGCATGAGCCACCGTTCTTAGCCTTTCCTGCTCAGTTTTTTGAAGTAATCAACAAAGCTTATATATGGAATATTTGTGTTATAAATTTGATCAAGATTATTTAGTGATAGCCTTCAAGAATTACAGTGTAGTGGCTTACCCAAAGGTTTCCCTGTTGGAAGCTTTCGTGAGCACCTCCTCCAACAA
Source organism: Loris lydekkerianus (assembly GCA_963574355.1). NCBI lineage: Eukaryota > Metazoa > Chordata > Mammalia > Primates > Lorisidae > Loris > Loris lydekkerianus. The sequence goes on from CAUYPK010059432.1 coordinate 3,096, forward strand.
ATACGTCTTATTTGTAGCCTTGGGTTCTCTGCCAAGCCTGACAGCTTGTCTTTGAAGATGCCATGTAAGAGTCACAACCTCTTCTTCTTCACCCCAGCCCTACTGAGTTCTTGATGTGTTTAATTCGAGCTTTCTGCCTGTCTCAGCGAGGCAGCAACTGGAATTTTTCTCCCTAACCACGTATCTTGCACAAGAAGAGTAGCCTTACTCTTCTTCATTTTATGCTGAGTTTTTTCTCTGTTAAAAGGAATAAAGTGGAAAGCATAAATATGCATCATGTTAACTTTAGCTAAACCTAATTATTTTCAATCCTTTCTTCTCCACAAGTGAAGGGCTACTTGACGTGTCGCTCTTCTGTATTTTAAAACTCTATTAGCAATGGGAAATCATTGTCTCTTGAATGTTTTACACTTACTGATTCTTAAGATGTGTCCCAGATCTTTCTCTGAGGTGGATCATCTCCCGCATGCCGCGGGCATATGTATATGTTCCCCTCGTCCACGTAGATAACCCGGCTCTTCCTTTCTTCTTTGTCATTCAAGTCACTTCAACAAATGGTGCTGTCCCATGAACCGACAGTAAAGTCCGTGAGAGAGAAGGGGGAAGCCCTTCTGGAAGTGGTGGAGGATGTTACTTTACAGGACAAAATAGACAAGCTTCAAAGTGACTACCAGGACCTGTGCCATGTAGGAAAGGTGAGGAGAGGTCAGAGATTCCCTAATTGTCTAGTCACCAGAATATCTGCCCTACCTCCTTTCTCCCTGTCACGAATTCTGAGGGCTGGTATGGGTTACTATTTTTCCTTTTATTCTGAAGAGTATTTAAATGGCATAATGCCTTCGTTTTTTCCATTTTTAGTAGTTTTCTCTGCCTATCCTATGACTTGCACTGGGCTTTTTGAAGTACAAAACAGTTTTGAGTGGCTTCGTCACTTGAAAGTCACCTCTAACGAGTCCCCGGTTTTACAGGAGCATGTCTTTAGTCTGGAGGCGAAAGTCAAAGACCATGAAGACTACAACAGTGAGCTCCAGGAGGTCGAGAAGTGGCTCCTGCAGATGTCCGGCAGGCTGGTGGCCCCCAACCTCCTGGAGTCCAGCAGCCTCGAGACAATTACCCAGCAACTGGCCCACCACAAGGTGCACCTACTCTCTAAAAAACTGCCCGAGGCACAGCTTTAGCAGCCCTGCCTCTGTGTGTGTATGTAGCAGGCATCTCAGGATTATAATGATTATACCATAAGAATCAAGTCTGAGACTCATGTACCTCTGATGATTGAGACCAGTTGAACTTGGTATTCAAGTGAATCAAGCACAGCTAAATCCTGCCATTTAATTTCTGAACATATCACATTTTTTCCAGCCAATAGTTTTTATCCCAGAATTTAGCCCTGATTGAGTCCATTTTAGAAAAGCGTAGCCAAAGGCAGGATGCAGGACTAGTGATAAGGAAGTCTGGAGTCACGGCTAGACTTTTCCCCTTTCTAGCAGAGGGCACAGTGAACAATGGTAACAGTGCCAGCCCACCTGGTAACTTGTAATCCCAGGAGATGACGTTTGTAAAGGAATTTTGTACACCACAAAGCACAACTCTGATATGAGGCATTCTTATCTTTATTAATATGTATTTTTAGTGATTATAGAGGTACCAGATGACAGGTGTCATATGCACTTTTATGGAGCAATTTTACGCGTAATATGGTCAGTATTGGTAGTGTGTCTTAAGTGAGAAAGCCAGTTAACCTCTCCAGGCTTCAGCATTTCTGTCTGTAGGAAAAGATTTTATTTCACAAATATGAACAGAAAAGCAACTGCCTGACATTAAGGATGCACCAGCCCAGTAGGCAGTCTGTCCATCAGCACCATCGTGGTGTGGTGGTTCTCTCCAACTCAGAGATGAAGTGCTGCTTTCCAGTGAGTGTGTACAGCCACCCGCCCAGCACTGTTAGAAAAAGTAGTGGACCCTGAACTGCTGAGGGATCTCCTAAGTTTCCCTTAGATATAATGATGTTTCAACCAGGCAACCCTGTGTTGGAAGGTGTCACTTGTCATTAGCATTAATAGTAAGGAAGTAAGGAAATTACCACATTTTGTCATGTAGAATGTGTTCCCATGGATAATGTGCATCAATATTTTTGGCCCAAACTTTCAGGAAAATGCTCCTTGAGAAAGTAGCTGGTTCTCAGCCAGGAGAGACACGTCTGGGGAGGAGTAATGCTCCCCTGGTAAACATGCAGATCACACCACCCTCATGCAGTCACCTGCTCTACGAAGGCTGCCCCTTCTTTCTTTCCCAGAAGCCTTTCCCTCCCTGCCATATTGAGGACTGCAGACAAGATGGTCATGTGCATGGCCAGAGGGGCAGAAACTTCTGAGGCCACTTGGCCTGCAGGGAGCCAAGAGGGTCATTGGGGTCTGTACGGGCTCCTGGTCCCCGCTGCATGGCCAGACTCAGGCCTCAGCATTCACCCTGCACAGCTACACCCTGTGCCCACTACCACCCCCTCTCCTGATTTCAGTCCTTGGCGGAGCCACTCCAGCCCACTCCCATGGTATCCCAGATACTCCTAGACTGGAACCTTGTGCGCTTGGCTGGCCTAGGCAAGAGGGTGCCGAGGCCTTGGGAGGCCGGCTGGGCTACCCCACCTGCCAGCTCCTGAGCTGTACTACCCTGTGAATATTTTTCCCAAAAAAATTTGGGAAGGAAATTGTGCATTGTGCATGGCAAAATACAGTAAAATCTGATTTGAAAAGTTGATTCCTCCTCCCTGAGTAATCTATGGAACGTCTCTCTGGAGAACTCATGTAGGTATAGTGGTATGAGGGGCAGTCAGGCAGAGCTGTGTCCAAACTCTGGGGCCTCTGTCATTTACTAGTTCTGTGACCCTGACTATGTTATACAACTCTGTGCTTCAGTCTCGTCACCTATAAAACAACGATTACACATAGTTATCAGGCCTTATATGTAACACCTGGATTACAGAAGGTTCTTAATAAATAGTAAGCATAAATGTTATTTTTATAAATATAAATATTAGGTGTAAATGAGATAGTACATAAATTAAAATTAGATCACAGATATTAAGTAAATTAGATTGAATAGTAATTAGATTGTTTTAGATAAAAATTATACTAGAATTATAATTTAAAGAGCTGAAAAACTTATGAATGTCTTTTAAGCTGGTAGTAAGAACAGTGGAGCAGACATATTTCTGAGACTGGTCACAAACACACTCTAGCCTTAAAGGTTACTTCATTATTCCCTATGCAACTAATCTCTTAAACTCATTAACCTTCCCATTAGAGTATCCCTGAAAACATAAATGTGCTTTCCCCCCATTTAATACATAACCATAATAAATGGAAGAACTCTTTCAAAAACTTGACTGGACAATAAAATTCTCAATCTTTAACTCAATGGTGAGCAGGTTCGTTAAATTAAAAGTGGACTTTTGAGAACTCTGTTTCATCGTTGTAGGCAATGATGGAAGAAATTGCTGGTTTTGAAGATCGTTTGAACAACCTTAAAATTAAAGGTGATACTTTAGTTGGCCATTGTGCAGGCCACCTGCAGGCAAGACTAAAGCAAAATGTGCAGGCTCATCTGCAGGGCACCACGGACAGCTACTCCGCGATCTGCAACACAGCTCAGAGGGTGAGTGCCACCAGCGCAGGCTGCGAAGACAGTGAACTATGAAGGAAGGCCAGAGATTGCTTTACAAAGAGGATTAAATCCTAAATCTTTGAGATGGTTCATGTGTGTTGCCAGACCAAAAAATAGGAGGGAAGATTTCATAGCCCTTTGTACATTTGTACATCTGATCGATGGGACTAAGCAGTAAATTTCAGACATTTGGTTTTACCCAATCCCTTTATTTCATAAATTAAGAAACATAGTTGCTAGAGTTGTTTTGCTTATTTCTATTTACACACCATCGATACTTTTAATTTTCCATTTAATCTGCACCACCAAAATAAGTTTATTTCATCATTCTAGCATTTTTTTTTTAAACTACGTGCAACCTCAGTTCTAATCTAATTCAGTATTTTTATGCATTTGTATAGAAATCGAGAAAAGGAATTAAGAACCAATTCTGACTTTTTCTTAAATGGGTGGACTTCCATTAAAACAGAATCCTTAGTGTTACAGAAAGATGATTAAGATGGATAAGAACTGTTGTTTTAATAAAAAATTAATAAAATAATTGAATGAATTTCTATTACTGTAGAATTTTTAATGGCACTGCAGAAAGGTTTTATGTCTGTGAAGGTCTTCTGCGTGTGGCTGTCACTGTCCTTCCAGTAAGATCTGGGTGATGCATCGGTGAGGTGGGGAAGGGTCTGTGTTCACCATGATAAAAAAAAAAAAAAATGCAAGGTGACATCAGTTAACTCCCTGTTCAGACTTGAAAAATTAATAAAAGGGAAGGATAAAAGAATCTAATAAATAATCGCAGATAATAAGAAAAAGGAAAAAGGCGGAAGAGAGAGAACCGTCAAGGTTGCACAGAGAGCTCTCTGGTGAGATCTTCCTTCACTCATTCCACTGAGATTTACTGAACGATCACTTTCTTCATAAGGGGCATTTTATTTGCATTAAGGTACAGCTAAAACTTTTTCTTTAAATGGTAAATGTTGGAAAGACCAACATAGTTTTTTAAAATTAAAAAAGCAGGTGAAACTCTAGGAACATAATCAGAAGCTCATAATTAAAGTTCACAGAATGACAAAGAGAACACAACACCCTTTACTTTTTTCTTAGTTCTTCTTGGAATAAGAATAAATGAGGGATAGACCCAATGTCAGATGAAAATGATGAATTTAACAGATAACAGAGAAAAGCAGAATTACTACTTTTGTTGCCTCAGTAATGAAAGAAATGCCAGACTGAACTCATTCTTTCTCTTTTCCTTTTTCTTTTTTAAAGTGATATGATTTGCTCAGAAAGCACCATAGAAGTATTTCATCTGGGTCTCAGGGAAGCGCATAGTAATTTCTCAGTATGTCTTTATGGATAAAATGAAAATTGATTACCTGGCTAAGGGTTAACTAGACATATCAGAAAATATATGAATTATTCTGGATTACTGGTGTCCTGTAACATAACTTCTAAGAAGAAGTGAGGGCATCCATCTCTCCCCTCCCCTGTGTTATAATTTAGTTCCAGTCTGACCCTAGCTTTAAAGCCAAAGTGTCACTGTTAGAGAAATATTAGTTATCTTTTCTTGAGATGGTGTTTCACATTTTTAGTTTTCAGCTTACACAAAAAGAGCAATATTTATACCATAGAGAGAAAGGCTACCAAAACCTCTGACATATGGCAAATTTTTATTCAATGAATTTATATATTCTAACACATTCCTATAGATACTGTGTTAACCCTACCCATATTCTTCCCCTAAACGGGATATTACATTCTGATGTATGGATTGAGAAGTCATCAAGTGGGGGATGGCCCTTACACGTTGCGATACTTCAGGGCATATGAAACTGCCTCAGATATACGTGTGGTGTTAGGGAATCCTGGAGGGAAATCCATTTAAGTGGACTTGCTGTGTTTCTTTGAACTCAGATAATCCCCAGTGCGAGAAAGCAGCTGTCATAACCTCTGCCTGGTGGTTTTGCTGCAGGTGTACCGAAGTTTGGAACATGAACTTCAGAAGCATGTCAGCCGACAAGATACCCTGCAGCAGTGTCAGGCCTGGCTGTCCGCAGTCCAGCCAGAGTTGGAGTCAAGCCCTCAGCCACCTCTCAGCAGGACAGAAGCCGGCAAGCAGGTAGGAGAGGCTACAGGGTTAAGTCATTCTTGTGAGTCGCTCAGACGGTCAATGAAAGCCTGTGAATTCTATGATGCCAAATTGTGCTGGCTTCTGGGATCCTAGAAGTGTGAATAAGGTCTGAGCTTGGCTCGAGTCAAGTTCGTGTTCCTGCCAGGAAGACAGATACGACACTAACGGGTAAGCCTGGTAGAGTAGAAGGAGAATGGGTTCAGTAACCACAAGATCAACCCCGAATACTCAGCGGTAGGGGCACCGTGGGGAAGGCACGTAATGCCTGTGTGCCTCAGTTTCCTGCTACGTACAGTGATGATTGTAATCATACTTCTAAAAGTCAGGATGAAATTTAAACGTCATACACAAGGGAACATGATGTAAACAGAAAAGTAACACCAGCTCTTCCACAGTTTGGGGGCACAGACTAGGAGCTTAACAAACAATGGTTAAATAGATGAGTGAAATATCTGTGAAATCCCCGTGAAAGAGACCTACTGCATAGTAATTTGACATCCACAAACCTAAAATTTTTCTGCCAAGACTTAATCAGGGTACGTGAGAAATATTTTTAAAACTTTTGTACTAAGCAGCTTTTCTATGCAGCATTAACCCTGTGGGAAAATATTTTAGAGGAATTTAGTTGCAAAGGGTATTGTTGCCAGGCATAACATAATAAATACATGGTTTAATTTTTGCCACAAACTGAGATTCATGTGATCACTTGTTCATTTAGTTTACATAAAGAATGTGTCCAATTATCCTCCAAAGTACACTGTCTAAAGGCTTAAAGGATTTTCCTTTACATTTTTTTAAGTTATTAAATGGTTCACAAAATTGTACATATTATATATAAGAGTAGGAAGAGGGCAGATGAAATGTGGTTCTCTGTGAAACAAGAAAACTGAATTAAAAACTATCTATATTCTGCTTGTTTACTGGACCGGGAGCTTTACTGAATGGTAGCTTGTCTTGTGGCTGTTTGTTTCCAAGGTATTTTATTCAGAACAAACAATAAGGCTTAATTTTCATCCTTTGTTACCAAAAAATACCATATATACTTGAGTATAAGCCGAGTTTTTTTCGGCACAAAATTTGTGCAGAGTTCGGGTTTTTCGGCACAAATTTTGTGCCGAAAAAACTCAGCTTATACTCTAGTATATACAGTAAATAAAAGAAGAGGTCTTTAATCCCAATGACATTTTGCCAGTGCAAGAAAAGACGCATTGCACTTAGCAGAATAAGCTGTTTCACAGGAGGACGGGGCTCCACGTGATTCCAGATCACATGCCCACACCTTCCTCAGTGTGGACTCCCAGAGAAGGAAATTCAAGTTGGCGGAGACGTCTGGACTGCAGTATCTCCAAAGGGAAAGGGTTTTGTTTTATTTCCTTTTGTATTATTTTAATTATTTTTTCCTTTGGCAAGTACATTCAGGCCACACTTAACATCTGAGTAAGTTCTTAGAAATTGTGACTTTATGGAAAATGGCAAAATGATGTTACAGGAAATGGTGTCATCAAGCACCTGCTGTAGATCTTTTCCCTTAAAGTTTCAAAGAACTGTCGAGGACAGTGAGTGAGGACTTACTGCGCTGTTCTCCTAACCCAGCAGGCCCCTGAAGGCCAATAGTGACTTTATGATTTTGGAGAACCCCCGAATATCTCTGTAGGTCACCTTTATCCCATGCACTTGCAGTCAGTGCTGCTTTCTGTACTTGTCCCTGTACATAGAGTAATCAGGAACCACCAGTCAGGCCAGCATCACGTCTCATCTGCTCCCTGCAGAGCCTGACACCCGGTTCCCTGCTCCCATAGCTGCCCGCCGCCTCTGCAGATGTTCTGCATCCAGTGTTAGGGAGGATCCCTTGAAAACCCAGGTCAGATCATTACACTGCCAGTATCTTCTTATCCCAACTGGAGTAAATTCCAAATTTCTCACCATGACGCATGAATAGGCATGTCAGACATATAAGAAACATTTTTGATAATAAAGAGGTTGTTTTTCACAATGCAATGGGACAGGTAAAGAGATGGTAACACCCACACCCACACCAGGAACACCCTGGCAATGTCTGAACACATTTTTGGTTGTCATGACTGAAAGCCGTGGGTATACTGCTGCCACCTAGCAGGTAGAGGCCGAGGACGCTGCTGAACGTCCTACCAGGGACAGGACACTCCCACAACAGAACTTAGTTGGCCTCAATTGTCGATAGCTCTGAGGTTGAGAAACTCTGGACCAGAGGCACAAACCCAGCAGCCAGGATTTATAGTCGGCTCCCCATGGAACTTCTGTGATGTGGGCCCCGTCAACCTGAGGAGCTCTGCTTGCACCTGGTTCACGCTGCTGCAGCCTCGGGACTTTGCTTTTGCTGCGTCCCCTCCACGTCCCCCTCCTGCAATGTTCTTACCCCCCCTGACATGTGACACATTCAGGTCTTTTCCTCGGGGGGGTCTTAGAGATACACGCTCTTGGAAGTAGCCCTGGCAGTTCTTCCTTTAACTCTGTCGCTTAACACTTTGACTTTTCTACATGGCATTTAGCACTAACCAACATGACACTGCGTATCTATTTGTTTATATGTTTTCCATCGCTCTCATAAGAACACACTCTCTATGGGAACAAGGGTTTTGTGCTTCGTGCCCAATATCTAAAACGGAGCTTGCACAGACCCAGTGGCTGCCAAGAAATAGACTTTTCTGTGTTTCCGTGAATAGATTGAAGAATCCCCTGGAGGAGCCTTTCATGGGCTTGTGGAAAAGGAAGCCCATGAGATGACCTTTCTGCAGAGCAAAGCCCCGCCATCTGTTACTTCCCTCGCTGCAGTAAAGCTTACAAACCCACTCTGACTTTTGCAGAAGCATGTCAAAAAGCAGTCCAAGCAGGCTACAGATCCTTTCTCTGAAATGGAAAATAAGCTAGCATGTGAGCATAGCTCTGGAAGAGTTACGGAAGTTTCTTGGGTTTTCCTCTTTCCCAGACCATATGACTACTTTAGTTACAATGAGAAACAGATGGCAGACAAATAGGTCCCTATCAGTTTGATCTGGATTCCTTCTTGTGAGTCACTAATATACGTCACTTTATGACGATGGGGAAAACTCTGAGCATAGCAGAATTATTTTCGAAATATCAATAAAACATTACAAATGGTACAAGTATTTGCCATGTAAATAGACCTTGCAGCTCTTCCGCTCTGATAATTGCCTTTTTTTCAGGTTAAACACTTCCGAGCTTTGCAGGAGCAAGCCAGGACCTACTTAGATCTCCTTTGCTCCATGTGTGATTTGTCAGATGCTTCAGTGAAAACCACAGCAAAAGACATTCAACAAACAGAGCAAATGGTAAAAAAAAAAAAAAAGGCAAACAAACGAAAAACCCCTTAAAGTTCACATTCAATCAGTCTTTTATTATATTCTCTTGTTTGGTATTAATATATATGAGGTTTAAGAAAATACCTCTTGAGTTGCTCTTTCTCTAATGCTCCTGTAGTTACTATAAGAAATAGATACTTGGATTTCACCTAAGTCATAGAAAAGCAAGCATGCTCTAACTTTAGTACAAAGATGACACCAAAGCAGAAGGGAATCATTTGGTGCTGTTCAACAGCTCCCCATTAGCACGTTTTCCCTCCCTTCTCCTTAATTATCACTCTCTCTTCCTCTTTCCCTGTTTTTCCACACATTTTTTTTTGTTCTTTTCTCCTTCCCTAGGTAATATTCAATATGAAAGGGCTCTTGATCCTTGCTTTATTTATTGTATCAGGGATGCCAAAGAGTGTGCCCTCTGTCATGATCCTTCTAATTCATAGGTAGTAGCTACCAAGGGTGGTGTTGGGAAGGATTTTGAAACCGTGTCTGAGCATAGCAGAAAGTGCTGTGATGAGTTAGCAGTCTCTGTCCACACAGACAGGGGCCAGCCCCGGAGCCGTGTGCTCACCACCAGTGCTGCAGCATGAAGCTCTTTAGTGAAACACAGTTGGGCTTAAAGGAAAAATAAGACTTGGTTTTGGTATTCAATTTATTAAATATTCCCACAAGTAAAATGATCCACAGGTAAAAATGTCTTAGAATAATAAGGATTTCCTCTTTTATACTAAAAGTTCAAAATAAACCTCTCTTCAAATCTTTACAAAAGATACTACAATCCATATTTTTTATAGAAATGATTTATTGAAACAAATCATATAGTTTTAAGAGCCAGCAAAGCTGATCTAAAGATATATCCAAAACACTAATAACTCAGCATTTTATAAGAAAGATAAAGAAATGTACAACAGAGGACAAGAGAAGTCTTTTTATTAACACCAATTCCAAATTCATGAGTCAAACAGGTGTGTCTGCTGAAATGCCCAGTTCCAAACCATGAGGACAGCTTTTGACCTAAGGGATTATTAAAACTTACTAGAGCTTCACAACACTGATTAAAATCATCAGTGCCATAATTCTTAGATTTTTAAAGTCTTTAGAAACACTAACTATAAAAGAAAATCCACATTTCTTGAAACAAAGAAGTGCTTTTGGATTTACACTGCGTGTGCACATGTGTGCATGCGTGCTCACATGTTGCATTTCTAACTCTTTGATCACTAATGTTTCCGTCGGTGGCTGCTAATGCTTATCCCTGTATTCCCTCAAGATTGAACAAAGGCTTGCACAGGCACAGAACTTAACTCAAGGCTGGGAAGAGATCAAGCAGCTGAAGGCAGAGCTGTGGATTTACCTTCAGGATGCCGATCAGCAACTCCAGAACATGAAGAGGAGGCAGGCAGAACTGGAGCTGAATATTGCTCAGAACATGGTTTCCCAAGTAAAGGTGGGAATCGGCGTGTCTCCAGGGGAGATAAAAGAGGCCACAATAGTAGAAGAATGAAAACATATTCAGTGTATTCACTTACACGCCTGGGTATCTGTCAATCCTTAGACATTAATACAGCTATTTAAGGAATAAGAAAATCTGAACAGCCTTCACTGGTACTGGGGAAAGGCAGGTGATAGAGCAAAAATGAAAGCATATTCTGGAAACTTCAATGGTTACTTGCATCAGAGGACATTCGCTCCAAATTTTGTTCTTGAACACAGTCTCTGTGGTTTAGTCTACAGAGCCAGATAACTACACCTAAGCCAACACAAAAGCTGATTATTTCTTAGATTTTCATTACCATATTACCAAAGCTGTAGGACTATGAGCCAATCAAACAAATATATTTTTAATCAGCATGGAATTCATTGAAAATATAATTTATATATTTATAGATCATTTAAAATAGAAAATTTTAATAAGTAGGTTAACTTGATTGTACGTTGGGTCATATTTTTAACGAACCTTAAGATTTATTTTTTTCCTGTCATCATGAGTCAATAATATATTTTCCACTTGAGTATTGTTTGCAAATTCAGAAAAAAAAAGAAAATAGGAGCAATATAAATTAGATTTTTTTTCTCAGAAGCATAAACTCTAAAAATGTTTAGAAAACTAAGACCATACTTCAAGATCAGATGATGTCTTTTTTTTAGTGATTATAGTGTTGTTTCTCATTTATCAGTTTTTTCTTATACTTCTCAAAATAATACAATAGAAGAAAATACCTCAGCTTCTCTGATTTTTTTTTTTTTTTTTTTTTGGCCAGGGCTGGGTTTGAACCCACCACCTCTGGTATATGGGGCCGGCGCCCTACTCCTTTGAGCCACAGGTGCTGCCCAGCATCTCTGACTCTTACACACTTGGGAATTGTTATTCATGAAAAGGCATGGTGACTTTCAGATTTTATCTTTGTTCTGTTCCTTGTGGCCTGTTATATCTTCTTTAGTTTTTTTCCTATTTAGGAACTTAAAGTGTTTGGAAGAGTGATGTCTGTGTTTCACATGAATTGAGGGGTTCATTGCACATGACCTATTTTAGGTTATTGTTATCCTTTAGGAATTTGTCAAGAAACTACAGTGTAAACAGGCATCAGTCAACGCTATTGTGGAAAAGGTGAAGGAGTTAACTAAGAATCAGGAGTCTCCTGAACACAAGGAAATAAGTCATCTGAATGATCAGTGGCTAGATCTGTGCCTTCAGTCCAACAACCTGTGCCTGCAAAGGGAAGAGGATCTTCAGAGAACAAGAAATTACCATTCCTGCAAGAATGTAGTTGAAACATTCTTAGAAAAGTTTACTACAGAATGGGATAATTTGGCCAGGTAATAGAAATTCTCTAATGGGTCACCAAAATGCTGTGCCAGAATTTCTCTAACTTCCATAAAAATTTAAAAATGTCTTATTTATAATTTTAACATCTATTTATCATTCTCAATATTAGAAAACATTATTAAGAACCTAATGTTGTGCAGATACAGAGTTTTCCTAATTCTTCTTGATTTTACTATTGGGTAAAAGAGGAATGTTTGAAATTAGCACCATTTTCTCTGTGACCTCAAGATTATTCCAATGATTATTACTCTGTAACCTTAAGGAATATCCCCCAAATATCTCATGTTTTGTTTAATTGCCAGTTATGGAGATATCATCTATGAATTCATTAAATGATTCCTTCTTGGAACTGTATTTTCCAAAGGTTTCTTACCAAGTCTGTGAAATAATACAGTGTGTGTAATTAAGACGGGAGTTAATTGTGTACTTGTAATAGTCTAGAAATTAGTGAGCAATCTGAATTCATGTTCTTTGTGATTTTTGTGGTGATTGAACCCCTCTTAACTTTTTTCTTTGAAAAATAAGATACACACAGGCAGGATCATCATATGAAAACCTTCCCACACTTTTGATCACTATAATTGTAAAAATTTGTACTTTCTCTTCCCCGGGTTATTAGCTTACAGCAATGAAAACTGCCAACATTATTCTAGATTAGTTAAATCTCCTGGCAGGGATTTGTGTTTGGGTATTGTATCTTCCAATTGGTTCACTTTTCCTTGAAGTTCAGTGTTTTAGTGGTGTTTGGGATACATGCAGTCATATGAACAAAAACTTATATTTCTGGCTTGTGATAGGCCCACAGTTACTTTAGACCCAATGTGTCCAAAGCACACTACCTCCCAGCTCCTCCTCTCATACTTCAGAACCAATCATTTTACAAACTAAAGAGAATATAAGATTCCACTTTCTTGAGTGCGCATAGAGGCAAAGATGAGAATTCTTTGTATTTCACACTTATTTCTAAAGACTTCTACTGATAAACAAAAAAATGCCAAGGTATGCAATTGAGTAGTCACTTATCTAACACAGCATTGTCTATTGGATCTACTCTCTTCAAAAAAAGCACATAAATCATGAATCACTTCTTAAATTTCTTTCAGTGTCATTTTCAAGAATGCAGTAGATTCATTCTTCTCAAGGAGTAATATTACTCTGGTCATCCAGGGATTGTGTTACTATGCACATATGCTCAGTTAAGAGCCAGAGGAAGCTAAAAGTCCAATCAGGTGGGATTGAAGGGAGTTATTAGCCATAAAAAGGAGAGTAGAGAAGTACATTGGTTTTTTGATTCAACTTCTGATGGGACTTGTATTTCATAAAAATGTTGGCACCTATTAGTAAACCATGCTTTGAGGTAGTTCCAGAAAAACTAAGATTATCTAGTTAAGGTGAAGTATAATTTAACATCAGTATTGACTAAAGCTAATTTGCTCTTACTATCTTTTGATAAATTTTCAGATCGGATGCAGAGAGTACAGCTGTCCACCTGGAAGCTTTGAAAAAGTTAGCATTGGCCTTGCAGGAGAGAAAGCAAGCTATTGAAGACCTGAAAGAGCAGAAGCAGAAAATGATAGAGCATCTAAATATAGATGACAAGGAATTAGTCAAGGAGCAGACAAGTCACTTTGAACAACGTTGGTTTCAACTTGAGGACCTTGTTAAAAGGAAAATCCAAACATCAGTCACCAACTTGGAGGAGTTAAATGTGGTGCAGTCCAGATTCCAGGAGCTGATGGAGTGGGCAGAAGAGCAGCAACCCAGCATCACCAAGGCTCTTAAGCAGAGCCCCCCTCCTGATATGGCTCAGAACCTTCTCATGGATCACCTGGCCATTTGCAGTGAGCTGGAGGCCAAGCAGATGCTCCTGAAATCACTCATAAAGGATGCCGACAGGGTGATGGCTGACCTTGGCCTGAAAGAGCGTCAGGTAATCCAGAAGGCGCTCTCGGACGCACAGAAGCACGTGAACTGTCTTAGCGACTTAGTGGGCCAGCGAAGGAAGTACTTGAACAAGGCCTTGTCTGAGAAAACCCAGTTTCTCATGGCAGTGTTCCAGGCGACCAGCCAAATTCAGCAGCACGAGAGAAAGATAATGTTCCGTGAACACATCTGCCTGTTACCAGATGATGTGAGCAAGCAGGTTAAAACGTGTAAGAGTGCACAAGCCAGCCTCAAGACGTACCAGAACGAAGTGACTGGACTCTGGGCCCAGGGTCGGGAATTAATGAAAGGAATCACAGAGCAAGAAAAAAGCGAAGTGCTAGGTAAGCTTCAGGAACTGCAGAGTGTCTATGACACTGTTTTACAAAAGTGTGCTCATCGTTTGCAAGAACTAGAGAAAAATTTAGTTTCAAGGAAGCACTTTAAGGAAGATTTTGATAAAGCTTGTCATTGGCTAAAACAAGCAGATATTGTTACATTTCCTGAAATCAACCTCATGAATGAGAGCACTGAGCTTCATACACAACTAGCCAAATACCAACACATTCTTGAACAATCTCCAGAATATGAAAATCTTCTACTTACGTTACAGAGAACTGGACAGGCCATATTGCCCTCACTGAATGAAGTCGATCATTCCTACCTCAGTGAAAAGCTAAATGCTTTGCCCCAGCAGTTTAATGTTGTTGTTGCCTTGGCCAAAGATAAGTTTTATAAAGTACAAGAAGCAATTCTTGCTCGGAAAGAATACGCTTCCTTGATTGAGTTGACAGTCCAGTCGCTGAATGAACTCGAAGCCCAGTTCTCCAGGATGAGCAAAGTCCCCACCAATCTGATCGCAGAGGAGGCTCTGTCTCTTCGGGATGGTTGCAGAGTCCTTCTGGGCGAGGTGCTGAGCCTTGGGGAAGCTGTAGATGAACTGAACCAGAAAAAAGAAAGTTTCCGCAGCACAGGTCAGCCTTGGCAGCCAGACAAGATGCTGCACCTTGTCACCTTGTATCACAGGCTGAAGCGACAGGCAGAACAAAGGATCGGCTGGTTAGAAGACACCACAAGCGCTTACCAAGAGCACGAAAAGATGTGCCAGCAGCTCCAGAGACAACTGGAGACTGTAAAAGCCGAGCAGTCCAAAGTGAATGAGGAAACGCTGCCTCCAGAGGAGAAACTCAAAATGTATCACTCTCTGGCGGGAAGCCTCCAGGACTCGGGCATTCTACTGAAGCGAGTGACCGTGCATCTGGAAGACGTTGCCCCACACCTGGACCCCTCGGCGTACGAGAAGGCCAAGCAGCAGATCCAGTCCTGGCAGGAGGAGTTAAATCTGTTGACCTCTGCCATCGGCGAGACAGTGGCAGAGTGTGAGAGCCGGATGGTACAGAGCAGGGACTTCCAGACGGAGATGAGCCGCTCGCTCGACTGGCTGAGGAGGGTGAAGGCGGAGCTAAGTGGGCCAGTGCTCCTGGACCTCAAGCTACAGGACATCCAGGAGGAAATCCGGAAGATCCAGATTCACCAGGAGGAGGTCCAATCCAGCTTGAGAATCATGACTGCACTTAGTAATAAGGAAAAGGAGAAATTCACAAAAGCCAAGGAGCTGATTTCTGCTGATTTAGAGCATACCCTCGCTGAACTCTCTGAGCTGGATGAAGACATTCAGGAAGCTTTACGCACCAGGCAGGTTGGTATAATAGGGCATGGCTTTTCTTCTTCTTTTTTTTTTTTTTTTTTTTTTGCATCCTGAGTATTTGTAAACAAGTAAGAGAAATTTGGTTAGTTGGTTATAATTGCCTCTTTAAATACAGTAGAACCTCCATGGTTGACCCCTACATTGACCACCTCCTTATGTTGACCTGTTTTTCTTAGACTGACATGTACATATCAGTTCAGTAGGCCTACTTCCTTATGTTGACCATCTCTGTATGTTGCCCAGTTTGTTACAGTCCCTCGGGTGATCAACTTCCATAGGTTCTACTCATTTTGTTTGTTTGTTTGTTTGTTTGTTTTTTGATACTACATAGACTCACCTTCAGCAGTGACTTAAAAGGACATTCTATTTGTTCATGTATATCGCGACATATAGTCTTCATTTTCTGTGGTTTCCATGTTGACTTCACTTTGCTCATAATAGTGCAGTATCTCAGTGACCACTCACCTGTAAGAGAGATATGATATTAATAATACAATTAATACTATATATTAGTACATTCATAATAAAAATGATTAACAACGAACAGTTAATCATGCTCTTTTGAAACAATGTGAAACCTGGCCTTTCTAAGATTACTGCTGCATGAAAAGGCTTCATATGGAGAGAGGCAGGTTGGAAACATTGCAACCCTAAACCTGATGACACATCTCGTTTGTGTGTGGGCTCTTCCCTTAGTTGCCACATCTCTGCACCCCTCTCTTGGGGAGAAGTGTTTCTTTTCCCTCACTTCCCTGTACCTCAGCAGGAGCAAAACTGGAATATTCACAGTGATTTGACTTGGGGATAGCCATAGAAACAGGAGCATGAATGCAGTGTCCCAGATTGGCCTCCTAATTGCGCTTGCTCTGGGCCTGTAAGTTCTGTGCATTCAGCAGTAAAGAGAGATAAATGCTGTCCAGAGGATTACTTCCTTTAATTCCTTGGCCCCTTTTCTCTGAGGCTGTCTTCACTCCCTGTGATTCTAGGTGATTTTGACCAACCATTTAAGACAGCTTTTGTTTGGATAATACAATAGCTAAAGCCTTGTAGAAAGGCATCTCTGAGTTCCAATAGCAGCTATTTAATCTTAGGCAAATCACTTGCATCCTTTAAGTCTCCCTCTTCTCTTTGTGGAAGAAGGGTGTTAATGCCTCCCTCATTAGATTTATCCTCTTAGCACAGGGCCTGATGTGAGGTAGCACCATGAATCTAGCTGTCATTGAACTTTATTCTCTTCATAGACTAAGGTTAACACTTTTATCTTTTAAAATCTCATCTTAGTATTTGAGTAAAATCTTAATAAACTTTATCATGTAAAATTCTGACTTCTTAAACTAAAGTGTTTAGTACACTTTGGCTTTTTCATGCTGATTCAAAGTTCCTACTTTAAAATTTTAAACTACTTTCCTATAGCTATTAATATAAATAGAGCGACTATGTATAACCTAGGGTTTAAAATAAGAAGAGAAGTTACCTGGAATTTTCATTCTTGAAAAACATCTGTTAGGTAAGCTTGCATCTTTTGAGATGGTGATTTTTGAACCCAAATCTTAAATATGTTGATATCTAAACTTGTGCTATCTTGTCTGAGTGATTGTCTCACCCCAAATAACTGAAGGTCATGGTTCTGGAGCCTCCACTGATTCTTGGCTGGGTCATCCGCCTTCTTTCCTCACTCAGAGTTAATCTCATGTATCTTTTGTCCACTGCTTCTCTGATTTTCTGCGGCTATGGTGCTTCCTCCTTTCCTTCTGAGTTCCAATGGACCAGCCTCCCAGACTAAAACTTTTCTATTTTAGTTTTTATTCAAGACTCATGGGATACTGTTTCCCTCCCAGACATGGCTGGGCAGTCTGGTGAATGCAAGTCTGGAAGTTTTGTGTCATTACACTTCCATCTAACTGAAGCGCACCTCTTACTGCATTTTGCCAAACATTCGGTCAGCCACATATTACTAAGCACTATAGTTTTTATTTGGAGAGACAGGGACATTTCATAATTAGTCAATGTATCAACATAAATGTCTAGTCCATTTTTACCCTTATTTATTTAACTGCAATAATAAAATTATAATAAGAATATCAGAAGGAAAAAATGAATTGTACTACAAAATAATTCTACCAGCTTATCAGTTCACACATCTCTGTGAGACTAAGGACTAGAAAATAGGAAAACAAAAGTATTTCCTATAAACACATTACAATTGGGGATTGATTACATTTACAATTATTGTTTTTCAGGCCACCTTGATTGAAATATATAGTCAATGTCAAAGATATTATCAAGTATTTCAAGCAGCTAATGACTGGCTTGAGGATGCCCAAGAAATGTTACAACTGGCAGGCAATGGCTTCGATGTGGAGAGTGCAGAGGAAAATCTCAAAAACCACATGGAATTTTTCAGTACAGAGGATCAGTTCCAGAGTAACCTGCAGGAGCTGCAGGGCCTGGTAGCCAACCTGGACCCACTTATCAAGACAACTGGCAAAGAAGACCTAGCACAGAAGATGGCTTCCCTCCAAGAAAAGAGCCAGAGAGTAATCCAGGACTCACGTGCCCAATTAGATCTCTTGCAGAGGTATTTAAAGTTGTTTTGTGCATTATATTTTAGTGAAATGAATTTTCAAACTGAATATAGTGATGTACTGATGGTATACATTAGCATGCAGATTCATTCTTCTCCCGATCTATCATCTTCTTCAGTTATCGCCTACCAATGTATTAAGTCAGTAGGTCTCTAGATGTGTTACATCTTGAGACACACTTAAATTAATGCATTTTTGGACATATTGTCTAATATACCATTAGACACTTTGATACCAGAGGTTCACCTGTGATTTCACGTTGCTTACTGATTTCTGTTGGACTCTTTCCAGATGCACAACTCTGTGGCAAGATTACCAGAAAGCAAGAGAAGAGATTATTGAATTGATGAATGATGCAGAAAAGAAATTATCTGAGTTTTCTTTGCTGAAGACTTCTTCCAGTCCTGAAGCAGAAGCAAAGCTGTCAGAGCACAAAGTCAGTCTTACTTTTTAAGTATCTTTTAATTGTCATTGTGATGAATCTTTGCAACATGATGGTTTCAGAAGTGGATCAATAAATCTTAGTTTCTACCTGGGTTCTTCAAATATGACAAGGCTATATTTAACTACATTCATAGAAGTTTAAAGTTAGAAATACCTCCTATTGATAACAGATTAATTCAGATAAATCTCAAAAATAATAACTGAACCTTCCTCATATGTCATAACAATATAAGGAAGAGTGTAACATACTAAAATGCTAAATTAGGTTCATTTATATTTCTGCTTTTTAAAAAAAAAATTGGAAAATGTCATCTCGAGTAGCAAATAAACTTTTGTTTTTTATAAATAAATAATTTGATAAGTAATATTCACCTTGCCACTTTTAAAAATACAAGCCTTACTTTGTCAAAAAATAAATGTTAAAGTAAGAGTTATCAGAGAAGAATGTATTTATGTGGAAACATTTCCTTTTGCAAGTAATTTTGGACTTTATCAAAATCCACAGAACTTAAAAAAAAAAAATCGGTCTCTCGCCTGTCACCTCTTGTGTCCCCTCCCCCCCCACTCTCTACACCAGGCTTTAGCGTCAGTAGTTAACTCTTTCCATGAGAAAATTGTGGCCCTAGAGGAAAAAGCTTCACAACTGGACAAAACTGGAAATGATGCCAGCAAAGCAGCCTTGAGCAGGTCAGTGACCACCGTCTGGCAGCGCTGGACACGTCTCTGTGCCGTGGCCCAGGACCAGGAGAAGATCCTGGAAGAGGCAGTGGAGGAGTGGAAGGGCTTCAGCAGTAAGGTAATTTCCATGACTGATGGGCTCAAGTTATTTTTTTCCTCATTGGTTATAATATATTCTGAAAAACAGTACTTTGTTCCTTTTTGTAATCAGCCTTATGAAAGTAAAAGGGCTTTATAAAATCTATTTCCATAAAATGAAAAATTATGAAACAAAATACAATACACCATGGACAATTTAGTCCTGAGTCAGCCATTACCTTTGGAAAGAAAGGCAAGTAATTTCCCCCCTTGTTTTTTCATCTGGTCTTGAAAAGTACAAAATACTTTTCCTTTGCCATGTTAATGAGCAGACATTAGCTCATTTCCCAGATTTTATGTTTAGTTCCATCTTTCAATGATCCAGTGTTTTAAAAATGATATCGTTTAAAGCTTTAATCTCAAAATAACATCAGTACAATCAGGTATAATAGAGAAAAGAGGATTTTTAAAAACTAAACAGACAAATGGAAATCTTTTATCCATATCATGTACTTTTATCCATATCCAAATAAACAAATAAGTTGATATAAGTGTGTGCCTTGGAGTCATAAAAGATGATGTGGCTTAAAACACTGGACACAAGCTTCGATGCACTAGTGTCAAATAGGGCATGGTTTGGAATGCCCCCAATTTTTTTTCCATTTTGTTTATTGTTTGACTTCATGGTATGTACATTTGTCATCAGGTTAAAAAGGCCACTGAAATGCTCGATCAGCTGCAAGGCAAACTACCTGGGAGTTCAGCAGAGAAGGCTTTGAAGGCAGAGCTCGTGGCTCTTCTTGAATGTCATGACACGTTCCTTCTGGAGCTTGAGCTGCTGCAGGCAACTTTGGGTGTGCTGCGGCAGCAAGCTCTGAGCGTGCTTCAGGACGGAGGCCTCCCGTCCCCTGGAGAGGAGCCCCCCTTCCTGCAGGAAATCACAGCAGTGCAAGACCGGTGCCTGAAGTAAATACACACCTTGCTTTCACTCTGTTCGTAATCTGACCTTGACTCCAAAGGACTGTGGTACTTGGCATGGGAGCCTCTATCATGCCACCTTAAAAATGAGGGCATCTGTTCCCGTCATCTTGCCTCTCTTGAAGGGTTTTCCTAACTCTTCAATCATGTATCCCACAAATACATATTTGGTAGTCCTGAGAAATACAGTGATAACCAGACAGACTCATCGCAGACGTCCCATGGTTTACAGCCAGGTGGCAGAGACAGGACAACTGAAGAAGCCATTTCAGTCAGGCATGAAAGGGGAGCTCAGGGAATCCGAGGCAGAGACAAGTTGTGGAGGAGGGGACTCAAAGAAGGCGTCCCTTAAGCAGAAGACAGAGTAGGCGTAAGCTGGTGGTTGAAGGAGGAGGAGCGCGTTGCAAACAAGGGAAAGGCGTGTGGGGAAGCTTAGGAGTAAATATGTCACTGTCAAGGAGCCCCTTGGGTGGTGAGGGGAGAGGGGAGATGATGTGGGAGAAAAAAAGCTTGAGAGAGAAGCAACTGAGAGCTATTTAGAACTCGGATTTGATAAAGCTGGGTAAGTCACTGGCTGTCAGGAATGACAGGGATTTATGAGTATGGGTGGCACCAGAGGCAAGGTAAATAACAGCCATCGAATGACTCTGAGTTTAGTAGAAAAAGAAATTTCATTTTAATGATATATAGCCAGCCTGATTCGCTTCCTGGGCCAGAGGAAAATGTCCTTAGAAAATTTAATTCATATATTAACTAATATTAACTCATATAAGTGATGAGTTAATATATTATACTCATACAAGTTAATATATTAGTGTATGAGTTAATGTTAGTTAATATATGAATTAAAGGGGTATTACTCATACCCTTTCACTTCATAAGTCATAGATAATATCAGGATAATCTGACACCACTTACGTAAACCTTTCAACCAAATTTACATTAATTCAAGTAAAGATTTGAAATTTGGACATTGTTCACATTATTAATTTATGAAATTTCCAAAGCTCGATTCTTTAAAACACTGCTTTCTCATAGCCATGAATATTTTAATTACACACTATTTTAGATGTCAGTGATTTTATAATATTTGAGTAGATTTGCAAAGAAATAATAAATAACTAAACAATCTTTGGGCTACTTTATATAAGAAAATTAATTACAATTTAGTGTCATAGGAGAAAGTCGACTCTCAATTTTTCAGGGATAAATTCTTCACTTTGGCCAGGTGTGATGGCACATGCCTATAATCCTAATACTCTGGGAGGCCAAGTTAGGAGGATCCCTTGAGCTCCGGAGTTTAAGACCAGCCTGAGCAAGAACAAGTCCCTTTATCTACTAAAAACAAAAAAATTAGCCACGCATAGTGGCGAGCACCTGTGGTCTCAACTACTCAGGAGGCTGAGGCAGGAGGATGGCTTGAACCTAGGGGTTTGAGGTTGCTGTAAGCTAGACAGAGACCATGGCACTCTAGCCAAAGCAACAGAGTGAAACTTTGCCTATGAAAAATAAAATTATTCACTTCATATGACATATATGAAGTCTGACAGTTAAGTTTGTGAATTCATCCTAGACAAAGTGCTATATACCTCCTTGCTAATATTACTATGGTCACCTTTGAAGTACTCCCCTACGCACTAATGCCAGTGCCCAGTCCATCCTTCAGAGCAATTTTGGAACTTTTTTCTGGAATGACCATCAAAGCTGTCACCATATTATCTTTGATGTGGATTATTCATGACATTATCCTTCGTGAATGTCATGAAAATATCCTCCTTTCAATATTTCCTTTATCTAGGATAAAGAAAGAAGTCATTGGGGACCAGATCAGGTAAGCAGGGAGGGTGTTCCAATATTTGTTTACTGACTAAAAACTCCCTCATAGGCACTGCCATGTGAGCTGGTACATTGTCATGAGGTAAGAGTCATGCGTTGTTGGCCAAGATTTTCAGTTAAGATTTTCCTAGATGTTTCTCTATCCATGTTTACTTAGTCTGCTATGCTTCTAACCATTAGGCAATTATTACTGTTTTTTTTGAGAGAGAGTCTCACTCCATCACCTTGGGTAGAGTGCCATGGCATTATAGCTCACAGCAACCTCAAACTTTGAACTCAAGCAATCCTCTTGCCTCAGCCTCCCGAGTAGCTTGGACTACGAGCACCTGCCACAACATTCACCTAGTTTTTTCTATTTTTTTTTTGTTGAGATGGGATCTTGCTCTTTCTTAGGCTGGTCTTGAACTCCTGAAGTAATCCAGCTGCCTTGACCTCCCAAAGTGCTAGGATTACAGGTGTGAGTCACTGTGTCCAGCCCAGCCAATAATTTTGATGCACAATTTCATGAATTTTTGCAATGTTTTTGTCAATTTTGTTCATTAGTGGCCACTCTGATCTGTCTTTATTGGTGACACTTTCTATCCCCTCAAGAAAACATTCAGTACATTTGTACACTGCCCTTTTCTTCATGGCATGATGCCCACAAACTTGGACTAACATGTCCCTAATTTCCCTTCGTTTCTTACCAAGTTTAACAAGAAATTTATGAACGTTTGTTCATTGCTCTAATTTACACTACAACATTCTTGTGAGGGCACACAAAAGAATGCAACAAACTCAGCCAGACACTCCCACACATTGGCATGAACACAACTATGAGACGCTTATATACCAATGTTATTAAACCTTACCAAGTTGTTTGTTCAGTGCTACCAACATAAGCACACAGTGGCAAGTTCTCAAACTTTATTGTCAATCATTGTATTCTTCTCTCATTCTTGAACAAAAGTATTACTGACAATTTTATGACAGTTTTGGGCAAGTTATTTTACTTGCAAAGAAGATACTAGATTTTCCTTTTCTGAATGGGTTTTGGATACAATGGTGTGTGTTCTGGGTCCCTTTCATTTCAAATCAGCTTCTGCTTTCTCCCTTTGATGTTTCTGAAGCCTGCAGGAGAAAGTGAAAAATAACGGGAAGTTGGTAAAGCAAGAACTGAAGGACCGAGAAATAGTGGAGACTCAAATCAATTCTGTGAAACTTTGGGTTCAGGAAACAAAGGAATATTTAGGGAATCCAACAATAGAAATAGATGCTCAACTTGAAGAACTTCAGGTACAAAAATCTCATTCCCTTTACCCACCATTTAAAAGACAAGTGCCCTAATTTCAAGCTTGTTTATATTTAATGAACATTGAATTTAAGAATTTCAGAAATGGGGTGGCGCCTGTGGCTCGGTGAGTAGGGCACCAGCCCCACATACTAAAGGTGGTGGATTTGAACCCAGCCCCGGCCAAACTGCAATAAAAAATAGCTGCCACATACACTGGTGGTGGCGGGTTTGAACTCAGCCCGGGCCTGCCAAACAACAATGACAACTACAACAACCAAAAAAAAAAAAGAAAAAAAAAATAGCCTGATGTTGTGGTGGGGGCCTGTAGTCCCAGCTACTTGGGAGGCTGAGGCAAGAGAATTGCCTAAGCCCTGAAGTTAGAGGTTGCTATGAGCTGTGATGCCACGGCACTGTACTGAGGGTGACAAAGTGAGACTCTGTCTCTAAAAAAAAAAAAAGAAAAAAACAAAAGAAAAAAAAGAATTTCAGAAATGGGTTATATAAATGACATTTAGTATTATGCCATGGGATTTTCTTTTGTATACACTGGACTTGCTTCATATTCAGATACTAACAAAAATATGGTTTTCTTTTGTTTCTCTAATTCCACATTTAATCAGTGTATTGGTTGACAAGACACAGCCTTTTTCTGATATCTGTACAAATCAATTTCCTTATCAGCCTCCCAGAAATTTGTTTTGATCTTTTCTTCAGATTCTCCTAACAGAAGGCACAAGTCACCGACAGAACATTGAGAAATTGGCAGAAGAACAGAAGAATAAGTACTTGGGTCTTTACACTATATTACCTTCTGAACTCTCCCTTCAATTAGCTGAAGTGGCCTTGGACTTGAAGATCCGTGATCAGGTAGACATCTGACAAGAAATAATATCTTTCTATTGATTTATAGGGGCAGTCATCTTGCCCCTTGATTTTCACAATCACATATATGTTCTTGGAAAACAGAGTTTTAAAATAGTTATAAAATACTAATATTAAATTAGAGGACTTATTTGTGGTCAGGAAATACATGAGATGACCAGAGAAATGAACAATGGTGTCCTACAATTAAAGATGAGTCATCTGCTTCCTCTCATTTCAGGTGTTCAATAAGGATTTACTGAGTACATAGAATCTTCCAGGGACTCTGCCAGTGGTTACTTCATTTCAGCAGTTTAGTAAGGTATAAGTTAAGTAGGTGACGATTTTGAGGAAAGGGAAAATCAAGGCAAGAAATGGAACCTATAATAAGTTTTAGGACTTGGTGGCTTAATACTAAAATCATTAATGTTTCTTTAAAACCATTCTTTATGGGATAAAGAAGAGATACACTAATTCTAAACTAGTCTAAGAAATGGAAAGTAGTATCATTACATGAACTATACAATTTATACAAATGGGACCTTCATTGTATGTTGCAAAGTGTTTTGAATAATCTCACAAAAATCCAACATCAGGATTTTGGCCTAAATTAATATATCCTGTTTTATATTTTAAGTATTTAATTGACCTATTTGGCTTTTCCTCTTACACATTGGAATGTCTATTCAGAAGAATGACTTGGCGAGTTCAGATCTTAAAAAATAATAGTTCAAATTTAAGTCTTCTTTTTCTCTGGATAAATTTTCCTATGCATTCCATTCATTATACTTTAGCACACAACTCAAAATAATGAAGGCCAAAAAATGTTTTTCTAATGGTGTGCTTCCTCCCTACTCCACAGGATTTTTAAGGCCTTTTTTTCATCTAAGGAAACATGTCCCCTCTATGGTGCCCTCTGTGCAGCATTTTACTCTAAGCACAGTTACAAATGTTTGCTATCCAATCAAACCAAAGCCACTAGGATTTGTAAATGTGAACTCATCTTTCTTTTTTTTTTTTTTTTAATTATTAAATGTACTCAGCCTTACTATGAAACTAATTTAGGGCTTTCACATGAAAGCTATAACCCAGTTGAACTCATCTTTCTTCGCCTTCCTTCCCTTTGGCGGTGTTTAATGCTTTGTTGGCACACGGCAGGGATGTAGTTTGGAAAGTTATGAAAGGAGTTAACAGATCATTAACAGCCACTTATAAGAAAATTCTTGGAAACAAATCCTTGGGCCTCCAGCTATTTGGAAGGGTTTTCCATTTTATGAAGAAGAAAGCTTAGCGGAAGGAGTTTGTGTCACAAAGTTAGTTAACAGAGAAGATGGAATTCAAACTCAGAAGTCTACACAGCCATCTATAATGAGTGTTCTGTAAATATTTAATAAATGAATTGCTGTACCTGCCTTGCCTGCTCCTTTGCTGGAACAGCAGCAGGCAGTGATGGGGGGAAGCCGGCCGCCTCCAAAAGCCAGGAAAGCTTGTAAGTAACAGCACGTGGCTGGTTTGACCAATCACATCCATCCCAAGGTAGTGTCAACCACCCAAATACATCTCATTGACATCGTTTGAGATGTTTGTATCATCCACTTTTAACCGTGGTTGTCTTTGTTATTCTCATTGATTATTTAGATCCAAGATAAAATAAAAGAAGTCGAGCAGAGCAAGGCCATGAGCCAGGAATTCAGCCAACAAATTCAGAAAATAGCCAAGGATCTCACAACTATTCTAACTAAGCTGAAAACTAAGACAGATAACTTAGCTCAAGCTAAAACTAACCAAAAGGTAAGGAAGGATACGTGGACAAAGAAGGGGTGATATCGAATGAATGAAGTATATTTTTTGAAGTCATTGGGGGGGGGGGGGTGTAGAAAAAAGAATCTTTGTTAGCACCCTTTATTAAAGCCAGATAGTAAAAACAGGTGGTAAAGAAATTTTGTAGCTATAATAGCACAGATCCACCTACATATCGTTATAATTGAACTGTATTAATAAATGTACGTGCATGTGTGTGTGAGAGAGAAGCATGTTGCAAAACCAGATGATGATTAAGGAATACAGATATGTAAGTTCCAAAGCGAATTATGTTTTTGGTAGTTAAATATGTGTTCACATTTTGTTGATGAGTTCAATGATTCTAATCCTCTTTGGGTGGGGCAGAAGGAAAATGTTAGCTCTCTCAGCCTGGTAGGAAGTAAATACCAGGATTACAACACATCCTGCTCTGCCTCTCCCACTGAAGAAATATAAATGACCTGATCATAGGAGGATTATTCTTTATAATTTCTGGCTTTGAGAAAAATAAGTCTGATGTTGGAAAACCTGGAGAAATTTATTTTCTGTAGTCTGATGTTCTTTCATTTTGATGACCTTGTAGGTGCTCGGGGAGGAATTAGATAGCTGTAATTCGAAATTAATGGAATTAGATGCAGCAGTTCAAAAGTTCTCAGAACAGAATGGCCAGCTGGGTCAGCCCCTGGCCAAGAAGATAGGGAAACTGATGGAACTTCACCAGCAGACCATCAGACAGGCTGAGAATCGGCTCTCCAAGCTCAGTCAGGTAGGTTTTCCTGTCCAGTAATCAAATTTTCTAAGGCTAAAACTTCAGTGTTTCCTCTCTTGAAAATGAATAAAAAGATAATATTACCAATGATATGAGGAGTTTCCTGTGTGGCTTATTCCATACCACACCTGTGTTCCTAAGATTTTTATGTAAACTTGGATTTATTTTATATCTAACCATCTTATAAATTCACTGGCAAAGGTGATCAGATAAGAGGACTTCGGGGTGAATATTTTGTAAACTGGAGAAGTGTTTGGTAAAGTGAATATTCCTCCATGAACATGTTTTATAAAAGTAATTTGGGGTGAATTCAAATATCTTAAAGTAACCTACATACGTAATAGCTTGTGTTCACTTAATAGGTTCCAGTTGCATATTTATCATAATTGTTGAGTATGGACTGGACTTTTGCAAATCAGTTGAGTTTTGTTTGTATAATCAGAGGCAAGTTAAAACCAGGAGTTGGTAGCCAGTGGATTATAGTGATGAAACCTGGCTGGCTCTGAGTCCCTCCACCACCTCCGTAGCCCGTGGAGTGTGGAAGAAGAGAGAGAGGAAAGTTTGAGAAAGGAACAGCAGAGGAGAAAAGGAGGGTTTACACAAGTGTATTAAAAACTAGGACTTTATTCCACAGACACTCAGAAAAAATGTGGCAGATTTCCAACAGGAAAATGATTTTTTAGAAAACCTTTAAATAGCACAGAAATTAGATTGTTGTATCCAAAGAGACAGGTAGAAGATGGATTTCTTGCTCAAGAAGCCCCGTTTCCGCTGATCTCTGAATGCCAATGATTTTTTCAGGCAGCATCACATTTAGAGGAATACAATGAAATGCTTGAATTAATTTTGAAGTGGATTGAGAAAGCTAAAGTCTTGGTACATGGAAGTATTGCATGGAATTCTGCAAGCCAGCTTCGGGAACAATACATTTTGCATCAGGTAACTTTAGGAAAAGTCGTTTTCAAAGAGTAACAAAAAAGCAATTTGAATTAACAGCTAGACTCACAAAAAATTTAGAAAGCCATGATGAAAAATCATTGTAAGTGCCAGAATGCAAAGGTGGCCAGTGAGTTGTCCAGCTGTCCACCTGTGTCCCAGTGAATTGTCCAGGATGCAGCTACCCCTGGGATTTCCTGAGACTGGGTAGATTAATATCCTGTATGTTTCCTATACCTCCTTTTCTCTCAGACCCCAAACAGTCAGCCCTGTTGAGCTGTTCTTTCTTCTTTGAAACAATTACATGCAGGGATACGGTGGGAAATTCTTCTCCATGAAGAGCTGTAGTGAAGTGGGAAAAGATAAGAGGCTCCACGCTCTGGACTGCTGGGAAAACTCTGCCACTCGGGCTACTTTGGGCTGTGTGATTGGGAGCAGAATACTTTACCTCTCTGAATTCTGTCTTTTCGTCATTTACATAATGATGTAAATAACATTCATACTGCAGAATTATGAAGGGGGGTCAAACGGTTTAACGTATGTGCAAGTGTCTACCTGGCCTGTTCAGTGCTCAGTTGTTTTCACGCCTCCTTCCCCTGGGCCTCCTCCCCGCTCTGCCAGCCACCTGCCACAGGAGGCCTGGGTTAGCCGGGAGCAAGCCGGAGGCCACACCACATGCGGGTGGCATTACCTCATTTCCTCTGAAGTCATATGACAAAAATGTTCCTTTTCTCGCACACACGTCACCCAGGAAATTCTTTCTTCCTTTTATAACTTAGGCTTGAATTAGATGTAATATTTAATTAGGCTAGTTATCTTCCAAAAAAATATAGAATGACTTTAAATAAGTTACAAGTATTCTAGATTTTCTCTCTTCTATGATTTATGGATACTTGTGGCTTTTAAATTAATTATCTTTTCCATTCTCGTTTACAGGATTCTAAATCAAAGCCTCATTGCCTTCTTTTTGGAATATTTTTAAGCTCCTAATTTTCCTGAATCTATAATCTTCCTTCTTTGAATGGTCTTGGGCACTCCTCTCAAGATATCTTTCTTAAATAATGCCAGTCTTTTGTTTTAAGATGTGTTTAGATATTGACAGACAAGTTATGAAAAACTATCCAATGTCCTTTAAAATCTAGAAGTGCATTTAAGCAACAACGAGAGTGTCGAGTAGCACAGTTTTTCCCCCCCAGTTCATATTTAAGGAAGAGAGTGCTCTCAAACACTGCTTGTAACCTGGTAGAATCATTTTGAAAAACTATTGGCAAGGTGTATGGTGGTCATCAGAAATATTACTGCTCTGTTAATATTGATTATCTTTTTTGGACTCATTATTAAGTCAGTAATCCAAAATGTACAAGAAAGCTTATGCAGATTAGTAACTGTGGTAAAATTTTAAAGAAAACTTAAATATTAAATACTTTTTCTGAGTAAATATTTGAATATAATGGAATATAATATAGTCCTTAAAGTGATCATGAAGACTTTTTTTCCTGGAATGGGGAATATTTTTTATTGTAAACATAGTTGCTAGAAGGTAACTTTTAAAGAGAAAATATCTAGTTAAAGTTGCCTCAAACTTTGGAAAGGATTGACTTGTAGCCATGGTAACAAATAGCCACCCAGGATCCGTTTTTTTTCCCCCCTAAATTTTAGAATATTACAGGGGTACACATGTTTTGGTAACATAATTTACATTCGTACACTTCAGGTCAAAGTTGTAAGTGCCCTTCACCCAGAATGTGTGCATTGTACCTATCAGGTGTGAATTTACCCAGCTCTTCCTCTTCCATTCCAACTCCGTGGTTCCCACTGAACTGTAGCTGGGAACCACTGAACCATAGCTACATGTAAACATTGATCCACTATTTCCAATTTAGTTTGAGTACATGTGGTCTTTGTCCATTCTTGGGATACTTCACTTAGAATAATCTCCAGTTCCATCCAGGTTGTTAAAAAAGATAATGTAAAACCATTTTATTAGGGCTAAGTAGTACTCCATGGTATACAGTATCACATTTTATTAATCTACTGATGTATTGATGGGCACTTGGGTTGTTTCCCCATCTTCGTGATTGTGAATTGTGTTGCTATAAGCATTCAAGTACAGGCGTCCTTTCGTATAAAATGCCTTTTTTCCCTTTGGGTAAGTACTAAGTGTTGGGATTGATTGATCAAGTGGTCGGTCTACTTTTAGTTCTTTAAAGTATCTCTGAACAGCTTTCTTTTTCTTTCTTTCCTTCTTTTTTTGTTGTTGTTGTTGTTGAGACCGAGTTCTACCCTGTGCCCTGAGCAGAGAGCAATGGTGTCATGGCTCACTGCACCTCAGACTCGGGCTGTGGGCATCCCACTGCCTCAGCCTCCGAAGTCGCTGGGATCACAGGTGCTTGTCGCAGCATCTGGCTGTTTTTTTTTAACGTTTTCATGAGTCAGGGTCTCACTCTCACTCAGACAAGCCTCAAACTCCTGAGCTCAAGCGATCCTCCCACAGTGCTGGGATTACAGGCATGAGTCATAGGACTTGTATTAGCTTGTGTGTAAGGGTTCCTTCCCTTTTGAGTTCAGCTCTTGTTTTGGACTTTTTCATTCTCACCAGAGTGAGGTGATTTGCATTTCCCTGATGATCAGAGATGCTGACAGCTCCTGTATTCATTTATTCAACAAACATTTATAGGGCACTTTCCCAAGTAGGAATCTTGGTAGGCATTTGAAATGCAAAGAACATTTTCTGTTGCTGCTCCAGGAAGTTGATCATTTCGAGGAGGGGAGAGATAAAAAGGAGACAGTTACAATACAATGTGGTAAGTGCAGAGACAGAGGGCCCAGAGTACTGATGGAGCCCAGGCAAAGGTGCTAAATCCAGACAGCCAGGGCTAAAGAGGAAGGTGAAGGAAGGCTGCTTAGGAGAAGGGGATACTGGGCTGGGTCCAGAACAACACCACAGCCTGCTTATCGTGGAATGTGTTTGGGATAACGCATGCAGAAATCCTGGTAAGAGCGAAGGGTGCTCCTGTTGATGTCCTAGGGCTGTTTTTGATGTGGAAAAAGGGATAAGAGATAGAAAAGAGAGGTAAGAAAATGATCATGAAAAGACTTGGACTTTATCTTAGAGTCACTCTGAAGCCTTTGATACAGATACACGTTTTTTTGGCAAGTGATGGTTCAGACTTGTATCTTTAACAAAGCTAACTTAGCAGCCCATGGAAAACAGATTGCTGAGGGCAAGACGATGTAAGAGGTTTCAGTATTCCAGGAGAAAATGACGAGGCTTCTCTTTGGAGATTGAGAGGAGGAGGCAAAATGAAAAGATCTGAAAGAGCTGGAACTCGCCGATTTGGAGACTTTGGGATGTGGGTGACAGGAAGCATCAAGGACGATTCCTCCGATTTTTAGTAGGACTTGGGTATCTGGGCTGGTTGCCCCTCTGTCAACAGGGAAAGGGACTTCAGGTACCAGGGTCCCCTGGCACAGAAGCTCTAGAGAGAACGCAGCCCACAGACACTGTTTGGGGAGTTCTCCCAACCTTCTTTAGGGATTACACTGCCTGAGTTTATTCAAAAAGAGTGCATGTATCTTTCCAAAAGGAATGTATTAATTTGCCTTCCCACCAGCAGTGCAGAAGTGATCCCTTTTCTCCACATCCACTCCAACATCTCAGGTCTTGAGATTTTGTGATATAGGCTAGTCTCACTGGAGTTAAATGACATCTTACAGTAGTTTTGATTTGCATTTCTCTGATGATTAAAGATGATGAGCATTTTTTCATATGTCTGAAGGCCGTGCGCCTGTCTTCTTTAGAGAAGTTTCTCTTCAAATCTGAAAATAGATCTGCCATTCAATCCGGTAATTCCCCTGCTGGGCATATACCCAGAAGACCAAAAATCACA
>CAUYPK010059434.1:0-16166 GCA_963574355.1 Loris lydekkerianus
CAGGACTGCTAAAGGGGTGTTAAAATCTCCAACTACTATGGAAGTGGAGGAAATCGAGTTGCTCATGTCTGTTAGAGTTTCTCTTATAAATTGAGGTGTGTTGTGGTTGGGTGCATAAATATTAATAATTGAGATCTCATAATATTGAGTATTACCTTTAAAAAGTATGAAGTGTCCATCCTTATCTTAAATTATTTTGGTTTGTTTAAAGCTTATTGCATCTGTGAACAGGATTGCAACACCTCCTTTTTTCTGCTTTCCATTTGCCTGGAGTATAGATGACCATCCCTTCACCTTGAGTCTATATTTGTCCTTTAATGTAAGATGAGATTCTTGGATGCAGCAGATATCTGGCTTGAGTTTTTGTATCCAGTCAGCCAATCTGTGCCTCTTTAGGGGACAATTTAAACCATTCACATTAATTGAGAATATTGATAAGCCTTTAGAGAGTCAGGTGGACATTTTTAATCCTTTGGAACTGTGGAGTGGAATTTTATCTAATATTTTTTGGGTGGGTTTACTTTTGTGGTGGAGGATTACATTGGTCTTTATGGAGGACAGGTCTAAGAATGTCCTGGAGAGCTGGTTTAGTTGTGGCAAATTTCTTCAACATATGAATGTCATTGAAGGATTTAATTTCTCCATCATAAATGAAGCTCAGTTTAGCTGGGTACAGAATCCTGGGTTGAAAGTTATTTTGTTTTAGATTAAAAGTCGATGACCATCCTCTTCTAGCTTGAAAGGTTTCAGCAGAGAGATCTGCAGTTATTCTAATATTCTTCCCCTTGTAGGTAATAGTTTTCATTCGTCTGGCAGCTTTCAGAATTTTCTCCTTCATATTAACTTTAGTGAAATTGATTATGATGTGTTTGGGGGATGTCTTATTCGAGTCGAGTCGTGCTGGAGTTCTGAAACTGCTATCTGAATTTTGGAATCTCTTGGCATATCTGGAAAGTTCTCCTTCATAATCTCGTGGAGAAGAGACTCTGTGCCTTGTGAAGCCACTTCATCATTTTCGGGGATCCCTATAAGACGAATATTGGTTTTCTTCGAATTATCCCAGAGCTCTCTGAGAGAGTGGTCTGTTTTTGCTCTCCATTTCTCTTCTTCTTTGAGGGTTTGTGAGTGTTTAAAAGCTTTGTCTTCAATGTCAGAAATCCTTTCTTCTGCTTGCTCCATTCTGTTACTGAGGGATTCTACTGTGTTTCTCAGATCTTGAGGGATGCAATTTCTTGTCTCAATGTTTCAAAATCTTTGGTCATTTGCTCTTTGAATCCGTTGAATTCTTGAGATAACTTTTGGAATTCTAATTCAATCTTATTTGCTATCCAGATCCTGAATTCAATTTCTGACATCTCAGCTATTTTTTGTGCATGGGGTCTTGTGCTGTTTCTGCCCCATTGATCGTTGGGGGAGTTGATCTACTCTGATTATTCATATTGCCAGAGTTTTTCTGTTGATTTTGCCTCATGATTGTTTTTCACTGTTGCCTCTGGCCGTCCTCGGAGTTGGGGAGGTGTCTCTGTATGATTAGACCCCAGCAGGATCACTCTATTGTTGCTGGATCTTTTCAGGGAGTGACCCTGTGTAGTTCCTCTGGGGCTGC
The DNA here is from genome assembly GCA_963574355.1 of Loris lydekkerianus. Taxonomy (NCBI): domain Eukaryota; kingdom Metazoa; phylum Chordata; class Mammalia; order Primates; family Lorisidae; genus Loris; species Loris lydekkerianus. The sequence continues at coordinate 1,607 of CAUYPK010059434.1, forward strand.
TCTAGCTAGGGAGTTCTGGTTGTGGAAGCAGCTCTTGTGTGTGACACGCCCAGATCCAGCAACAGGGCTGGGGGTGGTGTGCACAGTTCTGGGTGTGCCTGGCGCCCAATGACTTTGGCACAGAGAACCCAAGGCTCCAGCAGTCTCTGGCAGGAGAAGGGCTCTGTGCAGAGGCAGGGAGGTCTCCAGAGGGCACACAGCTACCAGAGTCCCTGGCCAGATGAACGGGCTAGTGTGGAGGCTGGGAGGACACAGGAGGGAGGATGCAGGGTTGTGTGACTCCTGCAGTTCCTAGTCAGGGAATTTGGAGGCCCACTGGGTGCGGGTCACTGGTCAGGGGTCACTGCACAGCTCTTATGGAGGTCTGGGCGGCACCAAGCCCAGGAGTTTGAGGTTGCTATGAGCTGTGATGTCACAGCACTCTACCAGGGCAACAGCCCAAGGCTCCAGTGTGCCAAAACCACCTCTGCCCCTAAGGATTAAGGCTGTAAGGCAGTTCAGTCCCTGCCTTTAGGCTGCTCAGTCACTAGGTTACTTTGTTCCTCCCGATCCTTGCTCTGGGACCCTGAGGGTGGAGCTTGCCGGGGCAGTTCTTTCTCAATGGCTTACTTTGCCCAGCTCAGTGGCTCATTCTGGGGCCCCAGGCAATGCCCAACATTCTCCACACTCCTGCTCAAGCTCTCCCCAAGGCACCTCAACTGAGTGCCAAGTCCAAGAACACCAAAACAGTTCACAGGTAAGGCCTTTCCAGTTTGCAGTCTCACTGCCACTTGTATTCACGGTTGCCAGTGTGATTAGGTCAATCAAACACACGCAGCCACTTGCCAGTTTTCCACTGTTTTTGTCCTCTTGGGGGTCCAGAAGTCCCTTGCTGTCTCCCTGTATCCTCAAAGGGATGATCATAGGCAGATCCCACCGGCCAGAGATGCCTAGAGTCTTGTCTCCCCAGACTTGTTGTGCCCAGTTGCAGGGAAGCTGTTACTTGGCTGCCATCTTTAATCTAATCCTCCACCCAGGTCTACTTTTAAGGCCTTCAGTTCACCAGGTCTATTTTTAGGGCCTTCAGTCCACCAGGTCTATTTTTAGGGCCTTCAATTCACCCAGGTCTACTTTTAAGGCCTTCAGTTCACACAGGTCTATTTTTAGGGCCTTCAGTTCACCAGGTCTATTTTTAGGGCCTTCAGTCCACCAGGTCTATTTTTAGGGCCTTCAGTTCACACAGGTCTATTTTTAAGGCCTTCAGTTCACACAAGTCAATTTGTAGAGTCTTCAGTTCACCAGGTCTATTTTTAGGGCCTTTTAGTTCATCTGGTCTACTTTTAGGGCCTTCAGCTCACACAGGTCTATTTTTAGGGCCTTCTTTCATATTCAAAAGCTCTTTCCACATGTTTCTGGTCACTGCACACTCCTGTGCTATAGCTCTTTTGCATCTAGGGAATTTTATTTTTATTTCAGATTAATGTGAGGGTACAAACACTTAGGTTACACCGTTTGCATTTGTTAGGTAAAGCTCCTATTGTAGTTGTGTCCTACAGCCAGGAGGTGTGCAGTATACCCTTACATTGTGCCAATTAGATGGGAGCACAACAATCTTTCTCCGTTGTTCCCCAAATCCCAACTTGAATTGGGTTTCTCTTTTGTGTGGGCGTGTATCAGATTGTCTGGTGGCTTCATGTTAGTATTGAGTACATTGGATACTTGCTTTTCCATTCTTCTGATACTTTACTAAGAAGAATGTGTTTCAACTACAGAGAATTCAAATTAATCTACAAAAAAAGAACAAACAGTCCCATCTATCACTGGGCAGGAGACATGAACAGTACCTTTTCTGAAGGAGACAGACAAATGGCTAACAAACATATGTAAAAATGCTTCTTGTCCCTAATCATCAGAGAAATACAAATCCAAACCACACCAAGATACCACTTAATCCAGCGAGAATAGCCCACATTACAAAGTCCCAAAGCTGCAGACGCAGAGAAGAGAATTTAAAATAAGAATTTAGTTCTCTTTACATGGTTATCATTGATTGAGTCAAAAATGGACAATTTATCTGTTTCTCTATAGATATACTTATTTCCGTATTTTTGAATGTGAATTGGAGGTCCAAACCTATCATGGACAATTTAATGGGCTAATAGATGCTGGCTGTGATAACAGGCACTTTATGTGAATTATCTCATTTAATTTTCACACTGACTCTGTAAGGTAGGTTTCTTATTACAAATGAAGAAGTGGTCTAAAGAGGTTAGTACCCAGTTTTTAATGCAAATCGAGTAGCTGTCTTCTAGGTGTTACATTGTTTTTAGACCCTGGGGCCAGTCATTCACAGTACAAATCTGTGTCGCAGCTTTTGCGCCTGTCTTCTTGAGAGAAGTTTCTCTTTAAGTGAAAGGGGAGCATTTTGGATGAACGTTCACCTGGGGTATCATCTGAGCTGAACCCTGAGAAAAATTAGGGTGAGAGCCAAAGAACAATCTCGGGGAGGGAGTTGCAGGTAGGGGGAGGAGGGGTACAAAGGCTGTGAGGAGGGCAAACCTGTCAAGTCTGAGGGGCAGTGAGGGGCCTGGAGTGGTCTGACTACAGTGGGGTGCGGAAAGTGGGAGGGGGTGAGGTTGGAAACTAGGCAGAGGGCACCTCGACGGGGGCCCCAGTGCACATGGTAAGAAGTAGGGAGGGTATCAGTTGTAATAAGAACAGTCTAGAACAGTGGTTCTCAACCTTCCTAATGCTGCAATGTATTTTCATTGTTACAAAGGAGTCGCGATCCACAGGTTGAGAACCACTGGTCTAGAACCATGGTCCCCAACCTTTTTGGCACCAGGGACAGGTTTCATGGAAGACAGTCTTTCCCTGGACCAGGGGTGGGGGGTGGTTTGAGGATGAATGGAGCATATGACAGTTCCACCTCAGATCATCAGATTTTAGATTCTCATAAGCAGCTCATAACCTAGATCCCTCACATGCGCAGTTACTGCAGGGTTCATCCTCCTCTGAGAATGTAATGCTGCAGCCAGTCTGACAGGAGCCAGAGCTCAGGAGGTGATGCCAGTGATGGGGAGCAGCTGTAAATTTAGAGAAAGCTTCCCTTATCACCCCACCCCTCACCTCCTGCTGCGCAGCCCAGTTCCTAACAGGCCATAGACCAGCACAGGTCCGTGGTAGGGCCTTGAGGACTGCAGGTCTGAGCAAGGGAATGACTGTCATAAGACCATTCTGAAATGCAGAAGAGCCATTTGGGCAACATGGCACAAGAGCACAGGGAAGTTAGGAAGCTAATGAGGCTGTGGACAGGAGAAATGGCGGAGGAAGAGAAAGGTGGGGAGATTTGGAACGTATGTATTTCGAAGGGAAATGGATAGGACTTGCTGTTGGATGAGCCCCGGAGTGCTGAGGGAACAGAGGGACAAGGATGCCTCCTAGACTTTCAGTAGGAGAGCAGCATATGAATGATCTGAGTGTGCAAACAAGATGCCTATTGCTAGTGGAAACATAAAATAGATAGTAGAACAGTCAAGAATCACTCCGGATCTTGATGTGTTAAATAATCTCATTAATTTGGAGATTAATAGCTTGTATCTCATTTTTATTTGAGACTGTAAATCACTTAGATTCTCAGTCCTAGTTGCACATTCCAGGTAACAACAACAAGAAAAGAACTAAATGAAAATGATGGCCACAGGTCTTCCCAAATATTCTGAATTAATTAGACCCAACCTGTTAAGAACTGCCACCCTGAAGACAGAGCAGTGTGGAGAAGAGTCAAGGACTGAGCCGGGGGACACTTCCCTCTGCAGTGGCCGTCAGGGAGAGTAGTTACAGAAGCAGGAAGAAAAAGCAGATGTAATACCTGCAAGTCAAGTCAGGAAAGTGTTTCAAGAAGAGGGACAAGGCAGGTGTAGTGCTACACATCTGTAGTCCACCTGCTCAGGAAACTGAGGTGGGAGGATTGGTTATGTTCAGGAGTTTCAGGCTGCAGTGAGCTGTGATCATGACCCCGCACTCCAGCCTGGACAACAGAGTGAGAACCTATTTCTAAAAAATAAAAAGAAGTCGAGTAGGGAGAAAACAGCCAGTGCTAAATACTGCCGAGAGGCTGAGAAAGATGAAGTCTAAGAACTGGCGGTAGGATTTGTTAAAATGAAGGTGTCTGTTGACCCTTAACAGGAAGAGTTTTGGAGAAGCAGAAGACTGAAGTGGGGCAGCAAGGAGGAAGGACTGCACACCCGAGAGGTCCACCAGAATGGGGACGAGAGAAGTATGGTACAGCGGGAAGGCCACCTGGGACTGAGAAATTAATTTACTTTTTAAGAGGAGTAATAAGGCATGTGCTCATGTTGATAGGGATGTTTCAATATGGAGCAAGAAACTGATGTAGAAGAGAAAGCACAATTGCAAAAGAACTTATAGAAGTTGAAGAAAAAATGCCATCAGGGACCCTGAATCAATGCATCTAAAATTCCCCTTTGGATGTCAGGTATCCTAAAAATCAGAGTGGCCAGATTGAAATGCACTTTAAAGATCTTCTAGTCCAAATTCCACTCCCAGTCCAGTGCTTGAATCCCATGTCCTCTTCAATGGTCATCTTATCTATTTAAAGATAATTAAATAGACCACCTCTATTTAAAGATAATTTCTACATCCTACCCACCTACCACCAATCCATGGTTCATGATACCTTTAGACACTCCTTGAACTGAGCCAGAAATCTGTTTTGTGGCGCTTAATTTTTTAAATTATTTTTTGAATTTTAGATTAATATGAAGGTTCAAATAATTAGGTTACAATGTTTGCATTGTTTGGTAAGGTCCGTGTTGTAGTTGTCCCCTCCCCCCAGGAGGTGTGCCAAATGCCCTTATGTTGTGCCCATTAGGTGGGAGCACACCTATTTAATGATACCAATTTAACACAACTCAAAAATACATTATACTAAATTAGGGTCATCTTGGTATTAGAATCAAGATGATTAAAGAGCATTAAAAAAGTAGAGGAAATGGGAAAAAAGTCAGTTATACCTCTTATCTGCAAACTCCTTTTCCCTTTTGATTAGACAGAAAGGAAGGCATAAAAACTTATTTGAACATTAACACTGCAACTATTAATAAAAACATTCTATGGTTTGGGAGCTTTAGACAACAAGCCTCACAGGTATGAAAACCAGAACTGTTTCCTCCCACTGTAAAAATGCCAGCTCTATAAGGGAGACAGCTTTGGAGCACCATCTCTTTAATGGGCGCCCTTAGCCTGGCCTTAGAGAAATGTCAAGTTTATTAAAAATAATAAACAATCTGAGGGCTAGGAAGACACCCAGAGGACCCATGTGGGAACTGCAATCAAGTATTCCCTGAGGGGGTTGTACTCTGTGGATGACATTACAGGGACTAGCCGACCGCAAAGCCTGATTCCCGTACAGAAGCTCTGTGGCGTGAACAGCCTGCAGCCTGCACGCTGCCCTCCACCCCGTAATCCCAGCGACCTCTGCCAGCTTCCTCAGTGTGTTCAATAACACTGGGCCGGCTTCCCATTTTTGCAGAGAATGGCATGGCACCGCCCATCCAGGCACTGTTCGTTCCCCCTAAGAGCTAATCTCTGGCTACAGTTTTCTCATCAACTGTGTGCCAGCCTACTGGTTATGCCAAGACAGACTGTTGTTCCTTTAATTAAGAGAAAAGCAAGCTGACACCCATGTGCATACACACACGATAGGGAATCTTCTCCCCTTTCAGGAATGAGAACAATAGGTGACTTGTATTAAGTGCTTACAGTGAGCACAGTAATACGCATCATACACACGTTCACCTCAAGGACTCCCAACAGCACTGTGAAGTAGACGCTGTTAATGTCCCCACCTTATAGACCAAGTAGTTGAAGCTTAGGCACTTTAAGAAACTTATCCAGGGCAAAGCCAGGACTTGGACCAATTTCTCTCTGGCTCCAAAGCACTGGCTTTTAATTGCCAAACAATACTGTCTCTCTGATTCTCAAATAAACAAACAAAATACCAGCATGTGTACTGTGAACTCTGCCACCTATGTTTCAAGTTCTTATTCATTTGGGTTGGACTGCTTCAGAGAAAATGTCATGGATATAGAGAGGAAGCATGGTACCCAGCTTTTGCTCCAGACTCCATAAACAAGACCACAGAGCACTATGTACATCTTTGAACCTGACTGTTTCTTTCTTTGCATGTGAGAGAGTGAGAGAGAGAGAGAGAGAGACACAGAGGGAGAGAGGCAGGGGAAAAATGGGGGGAGGAGTGCATGTCATAGAACATATATACATCTCTGGGAAAACCTGGTCTTACCACTAGTTTGTAGGTGCCAAAGCCCACGGACTATTTCTATTAGATTCAGTCAACAACTATTACTCAGTGGTTACGGTTGGCCAGACCCTGTCCCATGTGCTGGAGATTCACAAGTGAACAAAACAAACACAGTTTGTTCTTAACCACCATATGATGCTGCCTATGCTATATTTTATGCTAGTTGAACTTCAAATTACTCTGTTTACAGTGTAGAAAACTTTTGTTTGTTTCTTTAACCCAAAACCTAACATATGAATGCCTGCTACACAAGAAACACTTTAATATTTGCTGAATAAAGAAATCAGCCAACACCATACACTCTAGCACTTAATCCACAAAGCCAAGCTAGATGCATGAACAGTATTTCATGTACTCAAGCCTTGTCTCTCCAGCTAGACGGGTATAAACTTCATAAGCACAACGATCACGTTATGTTTATATGTCCCAAATAAAACCACTCCATCTGAAGGCTACTTCACAATGTGCCAATCCCAGAATTTAAAAGCATGCATCCTATGTACTTTAATGAAAGTATTAAAGGTGCTGAGAATTCTATTAATAAACATCATCCTTTAATAAGCAGGCTACTGTATTCTACAGAGTATTAAACCTTAGCAAATGTGCCCTCCCTTGTTGCAGGACACCTACAGAATACAAGAAAATGTTGATACCTGTGCTTATTACGGGACCCTTAGGGACAGCCTCAGAACTCTGAGTGGGGTTTTGGAAGCTCTGGCAATGGTGGTCTCAAGGCAGTGGAAGCAAAATCACCCCACTTCCCTCTCCCCCTGCGCCCCTCCCAGTCATCTTTCATCTATAAACTGAGTGTTCTCAGATTTCCAATTACCTCTAACATTTCTGTAAAACTCCTTAAAGCTTGTGGCTGGTTTCAAACAGTGGGTTTTTAATATAAGCAGAAAGAACTTTTCTATGGAGTTTTTAAGTCGTCTTGAAATCAAATATAAATTCTTGGCTTTGAATCAATCTGTAACAAAAAATGACAAATACAAAGCTCTCTACTCCCAGCCAATCGTTCTGGAAAATTCTGAAGCACTGTAAACCATTTTCATCTCATATATTATAATATCTTTCCAATATAATTTTTGTCCACCCTTATTGACATACCTTTTAATATAATTCTTCTTAATATTTAAAATAAAGATTATAATATCAAAACAAGTATTTGTCCTGCTTTTTATTAGATAGTCTTGATCGCTCCAGTTAACTTCATTTTCTTTTAAAAGACATGCACCCTAATCGGCGTCTACAGAACATTTAATTATCGGGGCTGCCTTCTCTGCAGGATCCCACAGCTGACCTCTGCCCTTTGACACTCTCTCACTTCTCATTCTTATTTCTTAAACTTTACAAATTCACTCTTCTCTCTGTAAACAACTCTGCTCCTGGTGGCACATTTTGTTCTTGAGAACGTCATTACTCTTCTTAACCCAAACCACTACTCTCCAGTGAAATAACTTTTCTTTTCTTTTTTTTTTTTTTTTAACACTAAAAGACATATTTGATGTATATATTAAAACATGCTAAACACTTACTGTTAACTACACACCAGGCCCTGAACTAAATACTTTATATTTTTTTAGGCTCATTTGTTCCTCACGATCTGAGGGCAATGCTGGGATGAGTTCCATTTCCCACATGAAGGGAAGTTAAGTAAATTGCCAAGTCACAACAGAAGGAAAAAGCAGGGTCAGGATTTGAATACGCATCTGTTTCCAACCCCTGGCTCTTCCCCACTCCTTCCCCAGTTAGAATCATTTGGTTCTTTTTCTTCCAAAGTTTTAAATGTCAAATAAATACGCCTACCCTGTTCCCTACCATCTTCCCCCTTCCTTAACAAGATTGTATTATATACATTCGTTTGGAAATTTATAGTATGAACATCTTTCAAAGTCACTACACATAGCCTTTCATTCTTTGTGCCATGGTTCTTTCATGGTTCTACCTTCATGTGTTAGTGCCATAACTAAGTGATTAACTTAGTTAATTAGCTAAGTAGATTTTGATTAAATTTGATGAGCGTTTGGAGTGTTTTCCTTTTTTCCTACTGAATGCAATATTGCAGTTGCTATCCTAAGAATATACTTGTGCACAATATATGTGTGCATGTGTCCAATTACTACCCAAGATGAATTTGTGTACGTGGAATGGTTAGGTCAAAAGGTAAGCACGTTTTAAATTTTGATACCTATTGCCAGACTGTTCCTTAGAAGGACTGTACAAATTTACAATCTTATCAACAGTGTTTGAGGCTGAGAATGCCCCTGTTTGCCCACTCTCTCTCCAACCCAGGGCTTTATCAAAGTGAAAAGTGATATCCCAAGCTCACAGACCTAGTACTGCTCTGTAGTTACTCAACATTTTTCCTCTGATAACCATAATGCTTGAATTCCCATTGAAAATGTTCTAGATAAGAAACCTGTTTACACTGATTCTGAGTTATAACTACAAGGTTATCAGCTAGTGCTATTTTTAACAGTCTGTATCATGACACTAGATCTATTTCCCAAAAGCACACCCAAATGAAATAGAAAGGAGGCGGAAAAAAGAGAATTCCAACAGGGGAGGTTTTATTTTTTTTTTATTTTTTTATTTTTTTTAAGAACATGGTAGAAACTGGATGAGGAAACACTTTCCTTTAGGAAGCCCGTTCCCTACTTTGCTGTCACCCTGGAAAAACAACAGAAGTAACACGTTGTGGAATGTCGGAAGGAGCCAGGGTCTGTGGACACTTCTATTCCTCTGCTTAAAACCCAAATCCCATCCCATAAACCAGAGCTTTGTCTTTCTTTCACATGTGAACACCCACAATGTCCCTTCATCGGCACTTCTTAATAATTTTCCCCTGCTCTTGCTACACCCTTATTTCTCTATCCCATTGATTTTAAAGAGGTTCTTTCATTAGCTTCTTAATATTCATTTGACCATTCAAAATTCAAGTTGCATGAGGCCGCTGTAGGTCAGTCATTAGTACGCTGGACCCACACAACAGGAGCAGTGGGTTCGAGCCTTGCCTGGGCCTGACTAAAAAAAAAACAACTTGCCATTTTCCTCTTTGGTTCCCTTTAAAATAAACATCAAAACAAGGCTAGGAATATTTAAGCCTTTGGAATATAACACTTTGATTCAGAAACTCTACAGAGGATCTTTGGGTATAGGGAAAGGAAGGGCCAACCTCCACGCACAGCCTTGTTGTCGGCCTTAAGAACTAGACTTTGGCCCAGACCAGTTTTGGCTCTGTCCTCTCTCCAAGTTTCCTGAGATCTTCTTTTTCCCTCCTCTATGGGGGTGCTGTCTTGACCTACAGCCTTGGGCTGTGTGGCTACTGTCCTGGGGGAAGGTCAGTTTCTGGCAATGAGCACAGGGGCTCTCCCTTCTGGGCCCTCCCAGGACAGCTGCACGGGCCTTTCCAGCTTTAGGGCAGTGGCTGGCATCTCATGGTGGGAGGGAAGGGTTAAAGAGTGATGTGCATTGTGTCCGAGTACTTAGATATAATCAGCTGCAGTGTAGTCAGGGATTACTGTTGCTCTAAAATCCACCTCCTTGGGGAAGAAAATCTCTCCCCACCAAAGAAACCAAACTTGGGCAGAGGAAGGGAAAGGAACAGTCACTTGATGAGCTCCTACTTTATGCCAGTATTTTACTCAGTCTGCCCAGCACAATCCTGTGTGCCTGGTTTTATTTTTTCCCATTTCCAGTGGAAAAATAATGGCTTGAAGACGTGAATAACCTGAATGGCCAAGGTCTCACACCTGGGAAGCACTGGGGCTGAATTTCAGGTAGTGGTCTGCCCTCGACTCCTCAGGCTCACACATAACTCCCATCAAGTCAAGGGCAAAATTTCCTAACCCGCGGAACACAGAACCCCAGTAACCCTGGATGGGCCCTCAGGACATCAAGATGTCCTGAGGTTGGGGTGCTGTGCCTTTAGTGAGTTGTGGGGTGTACCTTGAATGTTCCTTTTTTGCCTCCTTTGTTCCTCCCACAGTCTGAACACTGAGGCTTCGATCACAAGCACGACTGCCCACCCTTGCTCTTACCTACTGTTGTCTCTGAGTTACAGTCTTTAAGAGCCACCTTGTTAACATCATCATGGAAGCAACTGAAAGGGAATAACTTTGCACAGAATGACCTGGAGTGAGCCACAGCTGCCCCTAGTTACCAAGCCTCGCTGCCCACAAGCTTTCATCAGGTTCTCAAAAAGGTCCATAACCCAAAAAAGGTTGAAATCCATGGAGGAACACCCACACAGTCTTTTTTCCTTTCACAACTAAAAACAAAATATGATCCTAAAAAGCCCACCAAGAGTCTTCCAGAGGTGTCCACTCAGAGGTGTAGGGACACCCTGAAAAAGCCCTCAAGTGACCACATTTCGTCTTGGGCCAGTAAAATTATTTGCTACTCCGGGTGAGAAAGTAGAACACTAATGCATCTTGCAGAGGCTTTTAATAGAGAGGAAGGAAGCTGTGGTCTGAGTAGAGAAGGAAACTGCAGGCAAGGTCTTTGATCTTTGTATTTCACAAAAAGCAACTGAAAATGTAAATAACTGTCTCTTTCAATACCAGTTGACGGTTAACAAGCAGTTTAACAATTTTATCACACACGTGCACACTGCTTTTGCCTTTTTACTAGGGACGTGATTGACAACTGGAGAATGTGAGTCAAAGCGTGCCGGTGGAGGGCACACTGGCTCTGACACCCTTCCGGTGCAGTATCAGAAAGGTCATCAGAAAGACCAAAAGAGCTCAGAAGCCAAGAACAGTTTCATGAAATGCCACCTGTTTTAAGACTTTGCCCCATGGCCGTCCTAATGCAATGGAAGGCTTTCAGTCCTAAGAGGCAGAAAGGTACAGCCTGTGAGATGTATCAACACGTACAGCTGGAAACCAAAAAAATAAAGGTGGAGAAAGAGTGGAGGAGAGGAAAATGCAGATTTCAATCCTAATTAAACAGAAAGGGAGCCATGGATGTGAGGGGCCAAACTTACCAAAGCCCCGCCCCTGCCCTAAGAGTTCACAGATAGAAGACTGCTGTAAAGTCAGCATGAAAGGAGGGACTGCTGTTATTTGCACCAAAGCTATCATTTCATAACTCACATGTGCCTTCCTGCTCTGAAATACCCATCCAATAATATTATTTTAATATCAATCATCTGTTGGGCAAGACTACAAAATACCACGTGTTGAGCTGCAAGAAGTTTGCTCATTTGTAAATTACAGGGGTTAGAATCAACTTCTAACACCTGTAACTCTAAGTAATAAGACATTAGTATTCTTCGAGGTGCTTTTTATGACATGTTTCTCCTTGAAATGGGGCTCTTCAATAAATGAAGACTGGCTTTTAAATCACATGTGCAGACACCCAAAGGAGAGTAGTAGTTACTGAAACACAACGGGTGTCTGCAAAACTCTGTCTTGTTTCTAACATTGCTTCAATGGGAAAATGATAAAATCTACATTTGCATCATAAAAATCTTGACAGACACATATACGTACACCCTCACTAAAATACTCTGCATTTCCCCAATTCTGAAATATCACTGATTGTAAGATGCACAATTTAATGTTGGGGGAGGTAAGATCCCTCTCTTTGCTAATATGAACTGACATTCAAGATTTTTTTTTTTTTTTTTTTTTTTTAGAGACAGAGTCTCACTTTGTTGCCCTCGGTAGAGCTCACAGCAACCTCCAGCTCTTGGGCTTAGGCAATTCTCTTGCCTCAGCCTCCCAAGTAGCTGGGACTACAGGCACCTGCTACAATGCCCAGCTATTTTTTGTTGTTGTTGTTGCAGTTTGGCCGGGGCCGGGTTCAAACCCACCACCCTTGGTATATGGGGCCCAGTGCCCTACTCACTGAGCCACAGGTGCCGCCCAAGATACTTAATGTGAAAAAAAGTTGTCCCAGAAGAGTAATTTTCTATATAAAAATTTCTTCATATTTTAATATATTTTAAATTGGGGTATACTACACAATCAGTGACATCTTAGAGTCCACAAAATACAATAATGTGATCCTATTTGTACACACAAGGGCTGTTCAGAAAGTATCTGACCATGCAACATGAAAAACAGAGACATACATGGGTGGATAGTATCGGGACAGCCCTCATATATGTATGACAGATACATGCCTGAATGTGCACAGGTGATTTCAAGAAAGCTACTTCTAACTGCAAAACAGGAAAAAAGAAGGATGTGTTATTTTACTTTACATTCTATCCTTTCTTAAGTTTTGAGATGTTTCCTTGAACATATACTACTTTTGAAAAAACAAAGCGATAAAATCATGTATAAATCATTCCAGACTCCTAAAAGGTGGTAGCTTGAACAGGCTACTACTCCCAGGAGATATTTTATTCATAAAAATTTCATTTCATGAAGAGCAAAAAACAAAGGTCAAAGAAAGAAAACATTCACTAGGAGATCTTTACCACCTGGTAGAGTTTTGCTTCCTTTCTGCTTCCTGATCACTCACACAAGTTTTGCAAAAAGTTGTTTGGTCTCCATGCTGGAGATAGAAGGGGTTGGTAATTTGCAGGAATTCAGAGGAAGTCCTATTTTCTGGGAGGATGGAGCAGTAAAACAATAAAATATTCTTCTTGGATATTCACCTACATGGAGGTGGGGACAGTCTCTGCCAAGGCCAACTGTACCCAGTACCACAGGCTACCAGAACTGGAAGCCACGTCCAGACCACAGGTAAGCTGGAGCCCTTCGGAGTCCTCAGGGGGTGGAGACTTTTGGGGCAGTGTTCTCACCCTTTAAATCAGGGGTCCTCAAACTTTTTAAACAGGGGGCCAGTTCACTGTCCCTCAGACCATTGAAGGGCTGGACTATAGTTTAAAAAAAAAAAAACTATGAACAAATTCCTATGCACACTGCACATATCTTATTTTGAAGTAAAAAAAACAAAACAGGAACAAATACAATCACACTATCTCATGTGGCCCGTGGGCCGCAGTTTGAGGACCCCCTGTGTCTAAATCAATAAGGGGTCTTTATTAAAATTTGGATTCCTCTGGCCTACCCATGCCTAAAGCAAAGTAATTTCCACAAACTTTCCATTCTAACAGCATCTCAGCTTTCATGATTTGGGTATAAATTATTTGTCACTTATAAGGTGAGGCCTAAAGTTAGATAACCCTTGTAAAAAGTGGATAGTTTAATGAAAATCTTCCAAATGACTTAAAATTTTTTTTTTAGAGATAGGGTCTTACTATGCTGCCTAGGCTGAAGTGCAGTGACTATTCACAGGAGCAACTAGCACATGACTGCCTTGAATCAAGCAACACCTTCCTGCCCCACGCTCCTGAGTAGCTGGGACTAGAGGTATACACCCGCATATCCGGTCCCAAATGACTTTTAAAATTAGAATTGACACAACCACTCAAATAAGAGAATCTGGATCTTCTGAGATTAAAACTTTTACATACTTCAATAGATGTTAGAAACTGAAATAGATAGTTGGAAACTTCATCTCCTTGAGAACTAAAAAATGTACAACTTCCCCAACATGTTCAATTAAAAAAAAATCTTTTGAAAAATCAGCTCATTTTTGAGAGGGAAAACCCCCGAAATGATTATCAAAGAGATTTTTTAAGATATCCTATATTTTCTGAAACTTTCTACGTGGGTGTTTTCTTTTGTAAGTCAGCTTATTTATTAATAGATTCTCCTCATAGAGTGAGCCTATAACTGGGCGCTCACAGCCCTGGGACATTGCACTTCAACTGGCTCTTCCTCTGCTGTTTCAGTTTGAAGTTTACAGATTTAAATTTACCTCCCTCCTCTCTCCACACAAGGTGGTGTTGTTTTTGTCTTTCTATCATAACAGAACACAGATTAGACTGACTTACTTATAAATGATTTTAATTACATGTCATTTTTCAAAGATCATTTTCACCTTACCACTCCTTTGGGACTTTTTTGTTCTGGTACAGTGCAGCTCCCAACACAAGGTTAAAATTTGGAAAATTTTATCATTTCTATCAATTTATATACAACAGAGATGTGCTGATTTGCTTCCTAAAGTGTCCAAAAGGGAAGCCTGAGCCACATAGTTTATATATTAAATAGAAGATAACTGAAAATCATTTCTACAAGGATACTATCAGTTTCGTTGACAGGAAATTGTCCTCTGAAAAGAAAACAAGGATAGTTATGTTACTTTCATTTGATAGACATGAGCTCATGTCTGCAGGACACTCCCAACAAGACTACCGGGGGGGGGGGGGGGGGG
>CAUYPK010059435.1:0-11620 GCA_963574355.1 Loris lydekkerianus
GAGATGGTGCAAAACAAGATCAAAACACTTCAAGAAGATCTAGAAAAGAGAAGAAAAGAAATTTTAGAAAAACCCCTGTGGACGGGCCTACATGGTTTTTTACCCTACCTTCTTCCCCTTCTTCTTACCCTTATTTACCCTTCACCTTTGTGCCCTGTATCCTTAAAAAAGGTTAGAGGCAGTTAAATCAGGTTGAGGTCCAATATCAGCAGCTCATTAACCAAGAATCTAACTATTATTCTTCACTGCCCTCCATAGCACCAATGATGGGTAAGACTCCCAAAGCTGGGACAACCTAAGACAGGATATGGAGAGGCTGCACAGTGGATTACATTCATAGTACCCAAAGATGGGTAAGATCATTCTGCGTTCAGTCAACCTAAGACAGGGACCAAACCATTGATGTTTGTATCCCCATGACAGGTAAGACTGAAACTGCAAGAGCAGACAACCTAAGACAGGGGCTATGTTTATCCACCATACAAAAAACAAAAGAGGGAATTGTTGGGCCCTGCCTGCCATGTGCCTGAGGCCTAGTGCAACTTCCGGAGCCTGACTAGAAGTAGATCCATTGAGCTACTTCCGCGTAGCAATGACTCAGCAAGGCCAGGCCTGAAACTGCCTCTACCTAGATACAGCCAAGGTGGTACCATGCCATTGGCCCAACCCTGTCACGCACCTCATCCCCTGCCTTCTTTCCCTGCCCCTTCCCCACGCTCTATACAAGCGGCTGCTTGACGCAATAACATTGAGTTCCTGCTTTAAAAAAAAAAAAAAAAAAGGAATTAAGAATAACTAATAAAATAGAACCATTATAACAATATGCCAGCATCATATTTTTACACACTACTCTTGTAAAATAAGGGTGCTGCGAACACGAACACTGCATGTATATTATACAGTGCTGATGTCTGGGTTTTTTGTGTACCCATAAGTTGAATAGTGTGAACTGTACCCAACAGATAGTTTTCATTCCTCACCCACCCAACTTCCCAGTGTTTATTATACTACTAGGTGTGTCCTTGGGTAACCATCGCTTAGCACCCACATATAACTGAAAATATGCAGCATTTACCCTGAGTTACTTCACTTAGGATAATGGCCTCCAGTTCCATTCCAGTTGCTACAAAAGACATTATTTCATTCTTTCTCATGGCTTTCTCATGGCTGGGTAGTATTCCATGGTATATACCTATGTATACCACATTTTCTTTACCCATTCATCAGTTGATGGGCACTTAGGTTAATTCCATATCTTTACGATTGCGAATTGTGCTGTGATAAATATATGAGTGCAGCTGTCTTTTTTTTTTTTTTAAACATATAATGATTTGTTTTTCTTTGGGTGGATAACCATTAGTAGGATTGTAAGATCCAATGGTAGATCTGCTTTTAGTTCTTTGAGAAATCTCCATACTGATTTCCATAGAGGTTGTACTAATTTACATTTTCACCAACTGTGCATAATCAGCTTTCCCTTTTCCCCACATCCTTGCCAACATCTATTGTTTTTTTCATTTTTATGGCCATTCTATTTGGAGTAAGATGGTATCTTACTGAGGTTTAGTTTGCATTTCCTTGATTAGTGATGTTGAGCACTTTTCATATGTTTGTTGGCCATTTGTATATGTTCTTTTGAAAAACATATATTCATGCCATTTGCCCTCTTTTTAATGCAAGTGTTTGCTTGTTTCTTGTTAAAGTATTTGAGTTCCATGTAGATTCTGGATATTAGCCCCTTGCTGGATAGGGTTTGTGAATATTTTTGTCTCATTTTATAGGCCTTTTTTTCTTTTTCTTTTTCTTTTTTTTTTTTGAGACAGGGGCTTGGTCTGTTGCCCTGGCTAGACTGTAATGGTGTCATCATAGCTCACTGCAACATTAAACTCCTGGGCTCAGTGATCCTCCTTCCTTAGCTTCCGGGGGTAGCTAGGACTACAGGGGCATGCTGGCATGCTCAGTGAATTTTTCTTTTTTTTCTCAGGCTGGTCTCAAACTCTTGCGCTCAAGTGATCCTTCTGCCTCAGCCTCCCACAGGGTTACAGGCATTAGCAACCTTGATTGTCTATTTACTCTTTTGGTTATTTATTTTGCTATATGGAAGCTTTTTAGTTTAATTAAGTCCTTTTTGTCTATTTTTCTTTTTGTTGCATTTGCTTTGGGGGTCTTAGTCATAAATTCTTTGCCTAGGCCAATGTCCAGAAGAGTTTTTCCAAGGTTTTCTTCTAGAATTTTTATGGTTTCAGGTCCTACATGTAAGTCTTTAATACATCTTGAGTCAATTTTTATATATAAGGGGAGAGATGAGGATCTAATTTCATCTTCTGCATATTACATGGCCCACTGAAATGAATATTTCAACCTTCTAATTCAGGGATTAAATAGCATAACCCCACAATAAAGAAAACAGAACTCTGTTTTCAGCAGACAGAGATCTCAACTAATTTCTTGGGAACAGAAAGTGTTGGATGAATATTGACCAATACGCAGCAGAGTGGAGTGAGCTGCCGCCAATGAGGGCTCCAGGTCTCTCCACAGAAGGTGAGAGATTCCTCAGCCTGGATATGAAAAGTGAGAATGGAAAATGGGGCAGCAACCTATGGAAGTTCTATACACACAGCAGCTGACTGCCCTGCTCATTCAGATTAGACAGGTGTTACCCACCTTCTATTGGTAAAATAGCGGAGGGTTTGTCTCTGAAGAAATTGTACAAACTGCATGGGGAGAATTAGGGCAACCAGTAGGGGTTTGGAAGTCCAGAGTGGAGCCCTGTGCATCCTTCCTGTAAAGACCCTCAACAAAATCAGAGTTTCTGACAACTTTCTCTGGGGAGAAGCCTGACAGTAAACAAGCTCTGTCTATTCTCTTAAAATGTCCTATCAGCTTCCTCACTGCCTCAATCTTAAATAGAAATGAAAAGCCAAGAGTAAACAGACATGAGAGGGAAGTCTGCAATGGGAAAAAGTAAGAAAAGATAAGTCGACAGGCGATAGGATTCTAGAGGAAATAGAGATAATTCATGACGGGGGTGGGGGGTGGGAGGGCAGGATTAAATAAATAAACAAAAACTTCTAAAACTCTCAGACACCTCTGGGGAAAATATGTCACAGTGGCAAAATAAGAAAAGGATGTTATGGAAGAGAAACACCCTGGAGAACAAGAAAGAGCTTTTTTTTTTTTGTAGAGACAGAGTTTCACTTTATTGCCCACAGTAGAGTGCTATCGCGTCACATGGCTCACAGCAACCTCCAACTTCCAACTTCTGGGCTTAGGCAATTCCCTTGCCTTAGCCTCCCGAGTAGCTGGGACTACAGGTGCCTGCCACAATGCCCAGCTATTTTTTGTTGTTGTTGTTGCACTTTGGCTGGGGCCAGGTTTGAACCCGCCACCCTCGGTATATGGGACCAGCGCCCTGCCCACTGAGCCACAGGCACTGCCCAAGAAAAAGCTTTTTGAAATTAAAAACATGTTTGCCCAAATACTAATAGTAGTAGGGTTAAGTGGTGAAGTTGGTGAAATCTGAAGTATAGATTTGAAAAGAAGTACAAAATATTATGGAAAAGACAAAACACATAAAGGAGTGATATAGAGATTTGAAATCTAAACGACAGGAATTCCACAAAGATTAAAAAGTGAAAACAGAAGGAGGGGAGCGTATGATTGAAGATGAAACGCTTCCCTTCTGCCCTCTGAAAGCTCTCTAGAATGAACTACCATAAATAGATGAACAGGAGAAAAAGGGCAAGATTTGTATCATACATGAACAAATGTATTTCAGGTGCTCAAACACAAGAGCCATGCACAAAGTATGAGACTCAGAGACAGGCCAGATGGTTGAGGCTCAAATTTTCTCTTCACAGGGGAGTGAGGTGTGGACCTGTAGGGCAGACAATATTTTACAATTAATTCTCTTCGAAAGCTAGATGGCTCTGACAAGTTACAAGAAGATAAGCTGTGTGTGGAACTGCACAAAAGAACAAAGGGTGTCTTTCTACGCAGATCAAGTTTGTTAGGTAATCTCTGAGAGCGGCCTTGGAGTAAGATGAAAATCTGTCTGGGCATGGTGATGACTTTTAGTTTCTTCTCTTCTCCAGTGGTTAATCTTTCCTAGTGATGTGCTGAAATTCCTAGGAAGGGCTTTTAAGACAATTATAGTTATTTTGTAATTTTTTTTTTTAAGTCAGATGAGGAAACTTCTGGAAAGAAAGCTCCTCCCAATGCTTCTGCAAACAAAGAAGAGCCAAGATGGAAGTGGCGGGAGCTCAGAGATCTTCGTTCTAAGGCTTATTTCTTAGGCCTTTTAATTTTCTTTAAATCAAAGCACTCAGCAGGCCAAGGCATCATATTTTGGAGGTATGGGTCTGAGCACCAACAGAAGGTATAAGAGCAAAATGGAGATGGTTTTCTTTTTTTTTTTTGAGACAGTTCACTATGTCGCTGTTGGTAGAGTGCTATAGTGTCACAGCTCACAGCAACCTCAAACTCTTGGGCTTAAGCGATTCTCTTGCCTCCGCCTTCCAAGTACCTGGGACTACAAGTGCCCACCACAATGTCTTGCTATTTTTTTTGTTGCAGTTGTCATTGTTGTTTAGCTGGCCTGGGCCAGTTTCAAACCTGCCAGCCTTGGTGTATGTGGCTGGCGCCATAACCACTGTGTTACAGGCACTGAGCCAAGGAAGATAGCTTTCTAAAATAAAGAAGGGTATATATTTGACTAACAGGGCATGTAGGGATGGATGGAAAGCTTCCTGTCTATCCACTGAAGGTTCATTAGAAATGAACTGAAAAAAGGCAGATTAATAGAAGAAAAATGCTAACAAGATTTATTAATGTATGTAAGCACAAGAAAGTCAATGAGAATGATTACCTAATAATCCAATGAGGTCCAAATGCTTATGTACCCTTCCTCATAGAGGAAATGCTAGGTTCCTCATAGAGGAAAGTGAGGTGGGGGACATAAGAGTAGAAGATTCTCAGGGGAGATGAATGAGCCCAAAGAACAATGGCCTGGGACAAAGTTTCTCTTAGCTCTGGGGAGGTGAGGGGTGGAACTTCACTGTGAGTGAACAAATGTCTTATTATGCAGATAAAGTCCCCTGGGTAATCTCTCAGAGCTACTCTCAGAAGAACAGATGAAAACTGTCTGCGCATGGTGACACCCAGTCTCTCCCTTCTCTAATGGTTAATCTTTCCTGGTTAGTTGATGAGATTCCTAGGGGGGGTGGGGGGGGGGCGGTGTCTTAAGACAATTGCATTTCTTTTGCAAAGAAATTGTCTTGGTCAGAAAAGAAAATTCCAAACAAAGTCCCTTTCTATGCTTCCATAAAGAGGATCAGAGACACAGGGAGGTGAGGAAGGTCAGGGAGAGAATTTGGGCTGCATCTTAGTTTGGTGTGTCAAAATGCCACATGTTAGGGTATTACTCTGAGTCTCAACAGGCCCAATGAATTCCTGGCACAGTAAGTCAAAAAGATGCACACACAGACAAAAGTAGATGCTAAAAGATTCCAGAGAAGACTGATTCTGGCTCAGCTCCTATAGCTCAAGCAGCTAAGGCGCCAGTCATATACACCGAGGCTGGTGGTTTGAATCCAGCCCCAGCCTGCCAAATGACACTGACAACTGTAACCAAATAGTAGCCAGGCATTGTGGTGGGTGCCTGTGGTCCCAACTACTTGGGAGGCTGAGGCAAGAGGATTGTTTAAGCCCAAGAGTTTGAGGTTGCTGTGAGCAGTGACACCATGGTACTCTACCCAGGGCAACAGTTTGAGATTCTCTCAAAAAAAAAGAAAAGAAAAGAAAAGAAAAGACTAACAGAGGGATTGTTACCAAAAAGTTTTGCACTTGTCCCTGAGGCTGCATCAGAACAAGGACAAGTAGTTTGAAGAGAAGGAAAGCAAAGTCTATTAATTTCCCAGTAAATGAGGACATTCATACTTAAGATGGGAGTCTGCCAACCTCCTCATTTGCAGGCAAATTAATAAACTTCTCTTTTTTTCTCCTTAAAGCATTTGTCCTCATTGTTTTGATACAGCATTGGGGACAAGTGTCAAGCTTTAGGCCCATTGGGGGCGGGGCATGGGCACCCTGCTGGAATGGAACCCCGTGACTATGGCATGGCTGGAAGAGGCAGAGAGTAGGCCCAGGTTCTGGGAGAAGCACCTTCTTTTCATGTGAGAGAAAGGACCTGCTCCAGCAGCTGCTGAAGCCTGTTTAACTCTAGGGGAGCTGCTGACTCTCCCTCCCTGGAATCAGATGCAGCTCCTAGCCACCTGAATCTTGTTGAGGAGAAGAAAAAGGATCTGGAACTGTCCAGAAAGTCTTGGCCATTTTTCTGAGTAAATTCCTAGAGACCCTTGACCCCACCCATTTGGGGAGGATTTTGAATCTTCCAGCCCTGTGGCAGGGCGTTTGTTTGTTTGGAGACACCTTTTGGGGTGGTGTTTGTCCCCTTTGGATTCCCACTTGGCTGATAGGCCTTGGGCATTTTAGATTATTTGTGTTGGGAATTCCCTATATATTTTTTTTGTGTGAGTTTTGTCCTAATGTGGGAGGCTCCATTTTATCTGGAGTTCTCTGCCCTGAAAGTCATATCAACTATGGCATATTTGCAGTGGCTTCTGGATCCACATCTCTATATTTCCAATACAGACGCCTGATATGTGAATTCCAAAATTCAGAAGGATCCTCATTAGCTTTTTGCTATAACTCTTAGACCTTGTTTAAACTCCTGTCTAGGCACTCCCCTCTGAAGGCCTGCCAGAATACAGTTTTGGTGATGAATTATTCCCACACTGCCTATGCCAGTATTAGGATCCCATCTGAAAGTCCCTTGGGAAGAATTTTGGCTGAATGGTCAACTTAAAGCCACAAATCTATATCTGAAGAAAGAATGATGTATTATTATAATACCACCTGGACAATGTACAAGTTGGGGTATGAGAAGAAGTGGCCCTTGATGAACACTTAAATAATTATACTATCTTACAACTGGAATTATTTTGTCAAAGGTCAGGTAAATGGGATGAGATCCCGTATGTATAGTCTGTGATGAAACTGCATAATAAAGAGGTCAAAAGGCCTGGGAAAAGTTAATGGAACAAAGGAAACCTCCACCAATAGTTGGGGAGGGACCCAGACCCTGGATGACAAAACTGAAGAGAAATTAGCCAGGTTAGACCTCATGGAATCTTTCAATCTGAACTTCACCGATCCTTATCCACCACAGTTGGCCCCCTCCCTTGTGCCGTCTACTGCTGATGGCAAGGCCCTTGTTCAGGGAAGGTGGGACTGGGGCCAATTCTTTAGTCCTGTAACCCCTGAGTTATGACTTGGGAATGGAATGGCCTCCCCCTCCAAGACCCAGCAGGGTATGCAGTTTGGCCAGAGGGTACCCATAGATGGAGCAGGGAAATTCCCACTGTGGCAGTATCCCATAGGAGGCTTGAACATGCAAGGGCAGCCAGTAGGCTATTATTGGATTTATACCCCATTCTCCACCTCAGATTTATTGAATTGAAAAAACTCTCAAATCAAACCTATAGAGAGGAACCCCAGACAATGACAGTTGTTTACAACCATCTCCGGATGCACCATCCCACCTGGGCCGATGTACAGACCTTAATGAATATATTACTTCCTGCAGATGAGTGTAGACTAGTGATGGACAAGGCCATGAAGAAGGCACAGTGTCTCCATGGGGAGGATCGCAATTAAACCTCAGACCCCAAGGCTGCTGTTCCAATGGCAGAACCAAACTAGGATTCGAATACTGATGCAGGCAGTGTGAGAATAAATCATTGCTGAACATGTATTCTGGCAGGCCTCCGAAGGGGAGTACATAGAGGAGTTTAAACAAGGTGCAAGTTACAGCAAAAAGCTAATGAGGATCCCTCTGAATTTTCTAATATCCTTCAGGCATATTAGAAATATAGAGATGTGGGCTTGGTGCCTGTGGCTCAAGCAGCTAAGGCGCCAGCCACATACACCTGAGCTGGCGGGTTCGAATCCAGCCTGGGCCCACCAAACAACGACAGCTGCAACCAAAAAATAACCTGGCGTTGTGGCGGGCGCCTGTAGTCCCAGCTACATGGGAGGCGGAGGCAAGAGAATCGCTTGAGCCTAGGAGTTGGCGGTTGCTGTGAGCTGTGATGCTACAGAACTCTACCCAGGGTGACAGCTTGAGGCTCTGTCTAAAAAAAAAAAAAAAAATTAAAATTAAAAAATATATATAGAGAGACGTGGATCCAGAAGCCCCTGCAAACACGCCATGGTTAATATGACTTTTATAGGACAGAGCACTCCAGATATAAGGAGGCAGATACAGTATGTGGAAGGTACGATTGGCAGGAATCCCTCCCAGCGGGCTGATAACACCTTCAAGGTATATGACGCCAGGGAAGCACAGAAACTGAAACCTGTGTGTCTTCTGTTAACTGAGGGAACCAAAGGTCATTTGAGACAGTCAAAAACAAAGGGCAGGAAAGCCACTCCTGGGTGAGGTAGGATCAATGTGCTTTCTGTAAAGAGGAAGGACGTTGGGAAGAGCATTGCCCAAAGTTGCAAAGAGCTTCAGGTGACAAGAAAACCCCAGGAGAGCAAATGGTCTTTTGAGTGTGGCACTTAGATGATGAATGAGGGGTCCTGGGACTCCGTGCCTCACTAAGGGCTCCAATCCAAAAATCCCCAAGGGAGCCCCAGGGAAAGCTGAGAGTAGGGACTTGATTAGTGGATTTTTAAATTGACACCACAGCTACCTTCTCTGTCCTAAACTCTAAGCTAACTTCACTTAGCCAGGACACAGTGTCAGCTGTTGGGGGTGACTGGGCAGACCCAGCAACAACCCATGCTCCAACCTCTCGACTGCCAACCAGGAGAACAGAAACAGATACGGTTACTCATAGGTGCCAGGATGCCCCATACCACACCTAGGCCGAGAGTTGATAGACAGGTTGAAGGCCTAAATATCCTTTTCTCCAGAGGAGAAAGAGCTTCACCCACACGTCCCACCTGAGACGTCCTCTCTGGTTTCAACGTCTACTATCACGCCCTGCTCCCCAGACCTACTCAAAAGCAAGTAAGGCCTTATGGGCTGATAGGACCTAAGACAGGCAATAACAGCCATGCCATTCATTGTGCCATCAAGAGAGGAGTCCCACGCCCTCATAGAAAACGATATCCCCTTAAAAAGGAAGCACTGGAAGGAACCCAGCCTGTATGGAACAGATTTCTGGAGCAAGGACTAAATCATACCTGCGGGTCTGCCTGTAACAATTCACATGTCAAGAAGCCACATGCCAATAAGTAGAGATTCATGTAAGGTCTATGTGCTATAATGATATTGTACAAGACATACACCCTATGGTGCCAAACCTATTGCTCTACTGACGATACCAAGTGACTACAAATGGTATTGGGGACTAGATTTAAAAGATGCTTTCTTTTGCATTTATTCGGAAAAGAAGACACAAATCCTTTTCGAATATGAATGGCAGGATCCTGAGACTCAGATAACATCCCAGTACTGCTATACTGTGCTGCCTCAGGGGCTTAGTAACTCTTCTACCCTGTTTAGTGAGAACCTGCAATCAGATCAAGAGATTCTGTTTCATTGTGTAATGATTTACTTAGAGCCAGCCCTAATTGTGATCACCGTCTTGCAAATACAGCGGATGTGCTAAATCATCTAGCTTCATGTGGATCTAAAGTGTCACCTAAAAAGGCACAGATTTGAAAACACGGAGTTACTTATTTGGGATTCCAAACTAGCAAGGGAACTTGAAGCCTAATGTCAGACAGAAAGCAAGTCACCTTGAATCTTAAGATGCCTAGAAATAAAAGGCCACTGCTCAGGTTCCTGGGAACGGCAGGGTTCTGCTGCATCCCAAACGTTGGACTAATAGCAAAGCCCTTACACAATAGCAAAGTCCCTGAGAGGCACAATTGCAGAACCCCTGCTCTGGACCACTGACTGTCAGAATGCCTTTGAGAAACTAAAGCAGAGTCTTATGATTGCCCCTGCTTTGCGGTTGCATGACTTTAAAAGAATTTAAATCATACATTCATGAAAAACAAGGAATGGGCCTTGGAGCCCTTGTGTGGATGCAGGGAAACATTCCACAGCCAGAGGCATGATTGTCAAAGCAGCTGGATAACACTGGGACAAGATGGCCTCCTTGCCTGTGGGAAGTGGCAGCTACTTGTGACCTGTTACAAGGGCTGAAAAATTTGCTTCGGGACAGCCTGTTGAAGTAGTAAACGCTCCCCAATAGTGGATGCAAAATTCTTTCTGGCTTTATTAGAAAAGAAGGAGGGTTATTGGCTGATTGCAAGAAGGTTGAAAAAATACCAGGCCATCCTTTGGGATAATCCCAATGTTAAATTAAAGACTGTGTCTCCTCTTAATCCTGCCACCCTGTTATCAGCTGAAGAGCATGAGCCTCTCAACACAACTGGTAAGAGGTTCTGGAGGCTGTCTATTCTAGCAGGATGATCTGTCAGATCAGCTGATGCCAGAGCCAGACTGTGACCTTTTCACTGATGGGAGCAGTTTTATGGACAATGGGCAGGGAAAGGCTGGACAAGCAGTTGACGCAGCCCAATGGGTAGTGAAAGCGATGGCACTGCCACCTGGGACTTCAGCCCAGAAAGTTGAACTGACAGTTTTAACCAGAGCTCTTCAGTTATCTAGAGGGGAAAGGTAAACATTTATAGGGACTGTAAATATGCTTTTATGATTGTCCGTGCTCATGATGCCATTTGGAGGGAAAGGGGACTCCTGGCTGCAGGGCATAAGTATGTTAAGTATGCCACTGTAATATGCCTTGACACAGGCCATGGCTGAGCCCAAGCAGGTGGCCGTCATGCACTGTCCTGGTCATCAGAAAGGGGACACTAATGTGGGAATCAGGGTGCTGACAGGGCCACTTAGTAAACCACAAAAAGTGATCTGTACCTTGGAGCCTTGATACCCTAGTTGGATTTACATTAATATAAACCCCACTACATGGAAAAGGATGAAAAAAGAGCTCAGAGTTGGGACTTTGACGGCTGGAATGACACAGCCACATGAAGACAGAATTCTCATGGATTTGGCCCATAGCACAGTGGTTATGGCACCAGCCACATGCACTGAGGGTGGCCAGTTTGAACCCAGCCTGGGCCTGCTACACAATGACAACTGCAACAAAAAAAATAGGCAGGCTTGGTACTCATAGCACAGTGGTTATGGCACAAGCCACATACAACGAGGCTGGTGGGTTCAAACCCAGCCCGGTCCAGCTAAAGCAACAGTGACAACTGCAACAACAACAAAAAGTAGCCAGGCATTGTGGCGGGCACCTGTAGTCCCAGCTACTTGGGAAGCTGAGGCAAGAGGATTGCTTAAACCCAAGAGTTGGAGGTTGCTGTGAGCTGTGATGCCACAACACTCTTCTGAGGGTGACACAGTGAGACTCTGTCTCAAAAAAAAGTAATTCTCAGGAATACAGCAATGTCTCAGGCTACAAAATCAACACCCACAAATCTGTAGCCTTTATATATACCAACAACAACCAAGCCGAACAAACAGTCAAGGACTCTATTCCTTTCACAGTAGTGCCAAAGAAGATGAAATATTTGG
>CAUYPK010059437.1:0-10740 GCA_963574355.1 Loris lydekkerianus
AAAACTGCAAAAAAAAAAAAAAAAAAAAAAAAAAGAAAAAGAATAAACCAACTTTATGAAGAAATTGATGAAAAATCTAAGTTTGTAAATATTTTGTGCGTATATATACATATATGTAATATATAAAATGCATTTAATATATAAGTACATATGGGTACAAAATAAATATAAAAATAAAAATAAATTTTATACAAAATAGTTTGTCTCAGAACCTTGATGGAAATCTATTATGTGTTTTTTCCTAGTTTTAGAAATAAATTTCTTATAGAGTTCCCAATTTGGGTTAATATTATTCAAGTTCCGATTTGAGTTAATATCAACATAGAAAAAGGGACTAGACAGATATCTTCAAGATCTGACAAAGCTACAATCTTTTATGTTATAGAACCATCAGCCAAAGCTAATAATATTAAGCATGTTGAAATATATCTAGTAGTAAAATGTAAAGCAGTTATTACTCATGCACTTATTCATTCATTCACCCCCTCCTCATCATTTTATTGTTTACTGTTTCATTCATCCTCCTCATCATCATTTTACTAGGATTTAAGTTGCCAGAATTATGAATAGGAACTTTATTCTTGTGTCTTAGGAAGTATACATACTGCCTTTATCAAGATTTATTCTTTCTACAGTGTTTAACATTCTGATTTATTAATTTACATAATTATACTATTTGCAGTAAATTATTTAGCCACCACACTAATTCTGAAGCAGTAATTTACATCCATCCAAAGAAAAAAAATTGGATAAGTATATGTTTGATTATTTTAAATTAACTATATATTCATTGTTTAATTGTTGATCTCTCTTTTATGCAGAGGAACCTACCTGTGGACACTGTAGAGACTGGCATCCATCCAATATATTTTTGCAGTATACATTATATTGAAATGCTGTTGAAGGCTGAGGTGCCACTTGTGTTTTCGGCTTTTCACATGTCCGGTTTTGCACCATCACAGGTAATCTATAAAGGAAGAGCATTTCTTCAACTCCCATTATTTCAGTGTCTTTAAAGAAAATTACATTCTCATCAAATGGAAGAAATACATTAAAACTAATAAAAGTGTGTATTTAAATCTCCAATACTGTTATTTGTTTTTCCCCCTAATACTGTTACAATATAGGTTGCTTTATGGTGATCCATAGTATTCAGAGTTGTGGCTATTCAGGCACAGACTTTCTGAAGGCCTATGACATGAAGGCTTTGTAATGTGTTAATATATAACTAATAATACTTAACTTTATAATGCTATGTAACAGAGGGCAAGAATTCTTAACAACATTGAACGTTTGTATGTGAGAGACTGAGTCTTATCTAATAAGGAAGCCCAGCTGATTAACCCGTGCCTCAGTCTCAGCTTCTGCCACTGAATCTGGGAAGGATGGTGTTTTCCCTAGGGCCTGGAGTTGTACAGTACACATCCTCTGGTCATACCCACTGAGTGGCCACAGAAGTCTCCCTTTTGTGCATACCAGTCCTTTGTTGATGGAGGTGTATATTGTTTCTTCAAAGCTTTTTCTGTTTTGAATTAAATCTTCTCTTTGGGTTATAGTCTCAGAAGGCAGTAACAATTTAAAAGTCTGAACACTTCTAAAGCTGTTGACTTATATTATCAAGTAACTTTCACTTTATTCTCCTAATAGAAATGAAGAGAGTACCTATTTTTTATGTCTCGGTGTTTGGCTTTTGTAAAACCAATCCCTAATTTAATAGGTGAAAATTACTTCTTTTTAAGATTTTGTGTTTCTTTGAACATTAGTGAGCTTGATTATATGCTCATAGTTTTGTGAACTAGTTGAATCTTCTTCTTGTTAATTTCCCACCTGTCTTTGTGTATGTTTATTTGTACATACTATTTAAAAGTAGCATCCCCTATTGAAATCTCTTTGATTCCTGAATTGTATGCATATTTTACTTACTGCAACATTATGTCCGAATTTTAAGTAAGAATAAGCCTATCATTTACTTCCTACCTCTTCTCAAAGAAGTTAATTTAGCTCATTAAACCTATTGATTCCTTGAGATATACTTTAGCACCAATATTGGGCATTTGGATTTGGGTGATGAGATTGCTATTATGTTAAATTATAAATTACTTTGAGGAAAAATATGTTCTTACTAAGTAAGTAAAATAATGTAAAAATGCCTTTTTAATGATTCCCTGTTTAGCTAATCATTTTGTGTTAAGAAACAATATCATTGCTTTATACCATTTTATTGATAATTATAAAATAGGAAGATAGCTTTTAAAGTAACTAAAATGGTCTATGTGATTATGTAATTATTTGGAAACAAATTTTATGTCTCAGAGCTTATTTATTTTGATCTCAGTAGGAGCAGTGTTTTTTGAAGTTGTATATTTTTAGGCACCGAAGGATTGATTGATTAGTGAAGGATTGGTGGGCAGGTTGCTAAATGAAATATACAGATCTCTAAAGTAAAAATAGCTCAACTGGAGTATAAAAATTGATTGTAGTAAGAGATATATTTTTTAATTAGTTTCTTTTAAGAATAACTGAGATTGTAAAGAAAATAAAAAATTTAAATATATATGCTTAGTACATGAGCAGCAGAAAATCACATGTTCTAATTAACTTTTTAGTTCCTGGCTTAAGAAGTACCATGGATCTTTAATGATTCATCTGTTATCATTCCTTGGGGTCACCATCATGCATATCATTGATTATTGTATTGTAGTGTGTCAGCAAGTGGGTAAACATGGATAATCTCCTGGATATAATGTAGAAAAACTTGCTCATTCTTTTCTCATTTGCTGTTTTTCCCCCTATTATGAAAGCAAGATTACAGAAAACCATTTTTTGTGAATGTGCTTTTTGAAAATGTAAAATCATATAAATGCAAAGCAGAATGTCAAGGCAGGTGATGCCCTTTGTTCATAGTCAGATTCATAGACGTGTTTGTCCCAGGGTTCTCCTTTCCGTGTTGCTCACATGACTGCTTGAAATGGTATCTCCTCCCTTCTGGGGAGTCCTTTACTTGTCGGGTACCTCTCCTTTAACATGATTCTGTTTTATGTTTGTATACTGCTTTCCCACCTCTCTTTTAGTAGAATTACATATCTGGAACAGTTATTTGTATCTTTCATCTCACTCTTAGTAGATGAAGACCCTTAATAGGATAGTATACCGAGGGTGACATACTGAGACTCTGGCTCAAAAAATAAATAAATAAATAAATAAATAAATAAATAAATAAATAAGGTCTTTGAATTATTAAACTTGATCACTTAAAAATCTTATCTATTTGGCTTACTCAATTATCTTTAAATAATTACTTTAACCGAATTTTTTTTGTCTTAATATTTTTATTGGGTTCTTTGAATATTGCTTTTAAAATCTAGATACAAATAAGAATAATTCAGTTCATCTCAGATGCACCTTAATGTTGCATCTTCCTATCCTTTTGCATAAGCTTACATCTGGTTGAAGAGAAAAATTTGCTAAGAAGGCAGTTGTATATTTTGGTGTATATTATGTGAGTGATTTTCCTTCCTTGCAAGTCTAAAAAGCTATTTTAGTGTTTTAAAGTATAACTAGTTCTACACAATGAATAGTAATTTACCAAATTAGTTTGTTTCACTTTTATAATAAACCAGTTTCATAAACTATATTGATAATATTTTTTTCAATGACTATAAAGACCTCTCTGGTTTTGAAGATTAGTATATTTTTAAGACTTACAAAAGGGAATTTGGCAAGTTCTGGTATCATTACATGTGTATTTACCCACTAACCCATCAATCTCATTTATAGAGATCTATTGCAGGAATACATTGGAAAAAAATCACAAATACCTATGCACAGACATGTTTTTATAGCGCTTTTCATGGTATTAAAAGACTAGAAACAATGCACATGTCCATGTTCTAGAGTCTTGCTTGAATAAATTGTGAGTTATCTACAGTGGAGTCCTATGCAGTTATAAAATGGGTTTTTAGAAGGAGAGAAGGAGGGAGGGCAAATCTATAGAGGAAAATAGACTTAAGAGACATATCAACTAATCACAATTTTGAATTTTGATGGTCTACAAGCCAAGAAGAGAGGCTTCAAAAGAAACCAGCCCTGCTAACAGCTTGATTTTGGACTACTACAAAATTATGTCAGAAAATTTTTGTTGTTCAAGCTACCCAAGCTGTGGTTCCTTGTTAGACTAGCCTTAGCAAACTAATACACCATGTTAAAGTTACTTAAAAGCACACTTTAGCATGACAAAAAGTTGATCAGGAATGTGAAAAACACCTTTTAGAACCTATTAAAGAATATATTTTTACAAGGACAAGATGGTAGAACAAGGAAGGAAAATTTGTATATCTGTTCCCTTTTCCCTTATCTACCCCCCAGAAAACCATAAAACTAAAGATGAGAGGCTATCTTTCTTCAGGAGTAATTTGTAAATCATAATGAAAATGAAAACATTAGGAGTTCCTTAGTTTCTTATCACTGCAGTAACAAAGTACCCTGAACTGAGTATCTAAAACCTTCTGTACAGCACAAGAAATAAACAGCAGAATAAAGAGACAACCTACAACATGGGAAAAAATATTCACTAATATCTAGAATCTACCAGCAAGAACAAAACAAATAATTCCCTTAAAGAGTGGGCCAACAACATGAACAGAAATTTTTTTTAAAGAAGATACAGAAGCAGCAAACAAACAATGAAAAAATGTTCAACATCACTAATCAGCTAGGAAACACAAATTAAAAGCAAGTGAGATGCCACCTTACTCTATGGAGAATGTCCATTATTAAGAAGTTAAAAACACAGTAGATGTTGGCATGAATGCATGTAAAAGAGAATGCTTACACATTGTTGGTGGAGATATAAATGGAAAACATTATGGCTATTTCTTAATTAATAGTAGATTTAAATTTTAATCTAGCAATCCCACTAATAAGTATCCAGCCAAGGGAAAAGAAGTAATTCCATAAAAAAGATATCTGCGATCATGTTTATCACTTCACAATTCACAAGTAGCAAAGATATGGAATCAACCTCAATGCCCATCAACTGAGGAGTGGATAAAGAAAAAAAAAAAAAATATATATATATATATATATATATTTAAATACATTCAGCCATAAAAAAGGAATGGATTCCAGTCTTGTGCAGCAATTTGAAGGAAACTGGAGGCCATCATCCTAAGGAAAGTAACGCAGGAATAGAAAACCAAATACCACATATTCTCTTTTGTAAGTGGGAGATAAGGTACAGGTATTCAGGGGGTATACAGAGTATGACTAACTGTAGGAGGAGAAACAGCCTCACCGCTCTCCCCAACCTTAGCTGTAAAAATTATTTAATGATCTAAGTAGTTATCAGTCATGTCACGCAGTCCTCCCTGGTTTCAACACCGTGAAATCCATCACGACCCTAAGCTAAAGAAAAAACACCAGATACCTGCCTTGGGAAAGTAATAAACCCTGAGTCATTCAACTAGAGTTTAGAGGGCTGGATGATGTATAGCTAAAGACAGTAACTTTGGGGGAGGGTATAAAAACTCTGTGAAACTGTCTCAAAGTAAGGCTTTGAGATTGACCTTTCTCCCTATCTTCCTGGCATTACAAATCTTGGTAAATAAAGGACAATTCCAACCTACATAAGCATTTGGCTTATGCTCCTGAGAAGGTGGGACGGTAGGTAGAGGGTGAGAAAAGAAAACCTACCTATTTGATGCAATGTACACTATTTGGGTGATGGGGGCACTAAAAACCCAACATCACCACTGTATATTCATTCATGTAATCAAAAACCACTTGTAAATTAAATCACTGCTCAGGGTTACCAGGGTGTAGCAAAAACTCTCAAGAGTGTAAGCCTTGGTGCTTCCTTGCTTCACAGGGATCCTCTTTTCACTTTTGTTTGGGGGCCTCCAAATATAACTCAATAAAAACAATTATTTTTGCAAGAGTATTTTACTGCTTTATCCAGAGTTTCATTTCTATAATGGAATGTTTCAAATGCTGCAAAGTTTAACTTACTCCGATAAATTGTGACTATACATACATGTGAAATTTATATTCAATTTAATATTATTTGTTAAATTTTATTAAAATGTAAAAATATTATAAATGTTTTTGATAAAATGTAAAAATATAATAAAAAACAGTTCTGGAGGCCAAAAGTCTAAAATCAAAATGTTAGCAAGGCTACATTCAGTCTGAAGTTATGAGGGAAAGAACTTTCCTGCTTTCCTGCTTCCCTCCTGGCTTCTCCGTGGTCATAGGCGTTTCTCGGCTGACAGATGCATCACTCCAGTCCTCTGTCTGCACCTGGTGTTCTCCATGTGTCTGCATTGTCTTCCCGATGGGCGTTTGTGTTCATATTTTATTTTATTTTTTTATAAAGACACTAGTCATATTGCAATAGGTCTCAACCTAATGACCTCCTTTACCTTGACTTCCTATTTTCCAAACAAGGTCACGTTCTGAGGTCCTTGGCATTAAGGCTTTGACATGTCTTGCATGGGGGGACTCACTTTCACCCATCACTTTAGTGTTTCAGAATGTCAGCAATGTTAATAATCTCTTTGTCATTGTTATTGGGTTTTTTCTTTAATTTTTCTGTGTTTTCCACAATGGAAATGTATTACATTGTATAAGCTGAGCAAATGTTATTCAAAAAATAATTATTTAATAAAGAGCAAAAAAAAACTTTTTTATAAAAATCTCATTTTTTAACTATTCTCTACATTAGCTCCCAGTTTTTATGTTATATAATTCTGTTTGGTTTAAATTGTTTTTTGATTCAGTACGAGTCCATTTGCATTAATGTAACATTTAGCAATCTGTCATCTGCATAATTATACATCTGCCATTGTAGGTAGGATAGAAAAAAACTCTCATCTCTGAATTAAAATAGTCTCTTAGCATTTGTTCTCTGTAGAGAGCAGATTGGTGTTTACGGATAAGAGGAGGACAGTGTGAATGAAAATGACATTCAGCAATAGGTATATGAACTGTGTGAACACTGTCAGTTATATGCAAGTCCTGAATTCTGAGGCCATGGAAGTTTTTTCACACACTAAGCAAATAGGAGAAGCATCCTTGTTAGGATTGTAGGAAGAATGTCTTTCTATTTTGATTAAATGTTAAGCTTTTCATTGGTTTTGTGTGAGTTACTCGTTACTGCTTTTTAAAAGTCAAATGTGGTTTTATAAGCTTTTTAATGAAATACTTCTTTTTTTTTTTTTTTTTTTTTAAGATTTGCCTACAATGGATAACCCAGTGTTTTTGGAATTATTTAGATTGGATAGAAATCTGCCATTATATTGCTACTTGTGTTTTCCTTGGTCCTGATTACCAAGTGTATATCTGTATAGCTATATTCAAACATCTCCAACAAGACATTCTGCAACATACACAGACTCAAGATCTGCAAGTTTTCCTGAAAGTAAGTATGTTTATATATAGGGGGAAATGTTGATTAAAAGTGAATAGCTAACTTTGGTTGCTTAATGTCAGATACTTTCCAGACACTTAGCCAATCCTACAAATAATCCTGAGAGGCAGGTACTATTATCATCTTCATTTTAGAGGGAAGGAAACTGAGGCACAGAGTTAAGTAAGTTAACCAAAAACCATACAGCCATAAAGGAGCCTGGGATATGAAATTAAACCGTCTGGTTCTAAAACTCTGATTTTAACCAGTACGGTATGCCAAAAAGAATTTGTTTAATATTTCTGTGTTTTATTTGGTCAATAAACTTTGATTTATTATGTTAGTACAAAGGTTTTATATTTTTAAAAAATATTTAATATGACTTTTATACAATTTTTTTTATATTTTCCTATTCCTAAACTTCCATTTGTGTAAAAGGTTTTCATGAAAGATTGTATCATAGCACTCCTTTTAAACAATTAGAATGTGCATTAATATCTTAAAACAAAATGTAATTGCTTTCTTTTTCAGTCATATTACTGTGACTGTTTAAGCTTTGGACTTCAGGAAGTATGTGCTATATGAAAACATTTCATTGTGTAATTCTATTGGAAATCCAACTATTTGTTTAGAGTTAAAAATATTTCTTTGCATCTAAAGTATGTTTCCTATACCCACTACCCTTGCCATTCTATAGCACACATACATATGCATACACTGAAACCAACATTTATCATCTGCTGGGTTTCTCAAGGTCAACAGTTGGTCTATTTAAATTAATGTTACTCTTAAAATTTAAATACTTGCCAGAGTTATTTTCTATTTTATGATGTTTTATTTAAATAAATGCCATCAGCTATCAATTTAAAAGTAAAGGAGTGGTGGGGAGAGGAAGTTATTACCTAAATCCTCGTTAAACTGCTAAAATTTGAATGGATTTGGTGTAAATCCAGACTAAGAACGTGGGCAAGGATTAATTTTAACATGTGTCCTAGAACCAACCTTACTTTTTACTCCTGTTGTTTGTATTCACCTGAGTGATTAGGAAAAATATTTTTTGACTGGTAGCATGACTTTACTTAGTCTTATTTTTGATGTAGATTTCAGATTCCATTGATCCTTTCTGATGGGCATTTTGCTTGTGAGATATATCCTGGTGTGGTATATTAAAATGTGCAGTTACATATCCTTTATCCATTAGGCCCTGTAATAATCTGTTTGCAAAGTATAAAAATATACATATACCATTTTTCACTTATAATAACTAATAATGAAATATTTATTAATGAATTTTATTCTCCCTACCCTACCCTAGGGATATCCTCTAAGTCAAAAATAGATACATGATTTAAAAATTCCTCACTTAACTGTAGCTGTAGATATAAACATTAGAAATTAAGTTTTACAAATTCAAAATTATTCAAAATCTTAGGACTTATACAAAGGGAGAAAACTCAATAAATGTCTATTTAACTACATATCATAGTCATAATAATATTCTTATATAGATTATATCATGTTATTTCATGGCTATTTATATTTAGTGATAATTACTTCCAAGAAAAATGAAGAAAAAGTAAAACAAGGAAATTTTTATTGTATGTATTTATGTGGGCTTTATTTTTGAGGAATAGTAATAAAACTATTTTTAAAGAAAAAAATTGAATCATTATATAAAAATAATAGAATAAACAGTTGTTATAAAAGAGTTCAAATAATCAAGTCTAAATTGAATGAGTTTTGAAAATATCAAAAACCAGAACTGTGTTATGCTTTTAATTATTGTCAGTTGTCCTGAGAAACTGTAAAAAGGTAGTTCCAAAAGATTGAAAATATGCAGTCCTTTTTCCGATTTAAGTTTTATGTACTGACAGAAAGTCACATGATAAAAGCATTGTTTTAAGAGTAAAAATCTATATGAGGTAATCAGTATAAAGAAAATATAAGTCCATTTATATTCACTGTGGTTTAGACTCAAGATTTTAAATAAGGTAATTCGGAGTCTAGACTCATTTCATACATTTCTGTTAGCCCACTGAAGAGTTCATCATGATTATTCTAAATCAATACGTTAAAAAGATCAGTTGATTTCGTATGCCCAAAGGTGGTATGGACACTAATAGGCAGCCCAGGTTTTCTGGGAGAAAAACACTTGTTTATTTTTTTTCTTCTGATTAAACCACTGAAAGATTAGATTAGATGAATGCCATGGGTATAACTTGATGTTAGCAAGGTGTTGTCTGATTTTTTTTTTTTTTTCATAATATCCTTGCAGACACAAGAATGTGAGTAGATATTAGAGCAGTTTATTGCATTATTCCCACATTGAGGTGATTAATGGATTAGTACTGAGCTGGAAGACAGTTTTCTAAAGGTGCTGAAGAATTCAGTCCTTGGATCTGGGGTCCTGGACATTTTTATCTATGACAGATGATGGTTCAGAAAATCTGTAGGCATCATAATTCTAGGGAGAAAAACATCCAACAAGGTAAATATTCTGATATATCTTAGCAACCTGAAAACTTTTATTTAAGAGTTTCTCTCTTTGACTCATCCATAACAAATACACAAACAGGTTTAGTCAGAGTGTAGTTTAATGATAGTTCATGTGAAGAAGTCCCAGCATTTGAACCGGCCATATTGCATTTCTCTCTAACAAATTAGTTGACTGCCAGTGATCTTAGTTTTAGTCTGTGAACTCAACGTGGGGACAAACATCACAGAAAGGCCAGATTAGAAAGAGATTACCTTCCTGTGCAAATGAGGCTGTGAAGGCTCAAAATAATTAAAAAGCCTCAACCAAATCCTGCATATTATGGCAAAATCAATTTATAATTATGAAAAAATAATATTAATTTCAACCCAGTTGTCAAGAGAAATTTTTTTATTGGTGTAGTTACAGCTGCTGTTACCAGGAGATGTCGACAGGGTAATTAATGTAGATCCTGACAAAATTTATTAAATAGTAAGCCTTTAAAAGACAGATGCATACCCAGCATTAGTATAATTTACCATCTGAGGATGTAAATAAGAGGTGTTCAGTACAAACCCCACTGTGTTTTGCAGATGTTCTCTGCCTTGTCCTGACATCCCTGGATTCTACTGTGTCGCCCACTGTATAAACTCGGCTGGTTGATTAACTTCTTTATGCTTTGGGTTTCTCTTCATGTGGTATTGTTAAGCAGTTAACTGAGATGATATCTGCAAAATACTTCTACACCATTATCTGGCATGTAGCAAGTTGGGGGGGGGGGGGTGGGGGGGTGGGGGGGGGGGGGGGGGGGGGGGGGGGGGGGGGGGGGGGGGGGGGGGGGGGGGGGGGGGGGGGGGGGGGG
>CAUYPK010059441.1:0-13694 GCA_963574355.1 Loris lydekkerianus
TGTCTCAACACAATAACTGTGAAATTGCCAGGAAGACTATGTTAACCAGTGTGATATAAATGTGTCAACCAGTCTGTGAAACTAGTGTATGATGCCCCATGATCATACCAATGTACATAGCTATGATTTAATAAAAAAAAAAAAAAATACATCCTTACACATGTTAGCAGGAGACACACTGCCATCACGTTCACGGCTCACACACAGCCCTGCTCTTCCCATGTAGAAGCACATCCCAAGCACGTCACAGCTCTCCTTTCTTTCTCTGCCTTTCCTAGTGCTGCTCTATTCCTATACTCCTTGCCATTTATCTCCTCTATTACCTCCCCCTCTCCATTATCACTACCCCATTGCCACACAAACTCTCTCTCTAGAAGCAGGCTGTCCTTCAAAGCTCTGATCCACATATCACACGGTCACTGACACATGGAATTCAGGCCAGGCTGCCTTTCAGGACCCCTCACCTGTGAGGAAAAGTGGAGTATTCACAGTCGAGGTCAACCTTTCTTGAGCAGCATTTTTAAGTCTCGAGAACCACCTCACAATAGGTCCAAGACTCCTTTTCTCCTTTGCTGCCCACCTATAAATAATAAAGCTTTGTTCCATAACTTCCCTGTGTGTGCTGTGTCTCCTGGGACTCAGACAAATAGGTAAAGCACACACAGTGGGCCTGAACAGCAGGCCAGCACACAGCAGGCAGAAGTACATGAGCTCTGTTTCTGTGGTTGGCAGAGTGACGATCTTTCCTGCTCTTCATACAGCAGGAACCCTCCCTCAGAACTGGTAATTAGCACTGCACTCTGTCCCCATAGAGTAACTTTGTCTGTTCTCCAATTTCTTATAAATGAAATCACTCAGAAGGTATTGTCTTGAATCCAGCTTCTTTCACCCACCATAATGTTTTTAAGATTTATGCATGCTGTTGCTCATATCAAAAGTTTATTCTTTTTTATTTCATTGTATGCATATACTGCATGCAATTTATAAGGAGTAGAATTTATGAGTCACAGGGGGAAAATATACATAACTTAATTAATTAATTTATTTATTTATTTGAGACAGAGTCTCACTTTTTTGCCCTTGGTAGTGCCATGGCGTCATAGCTCACAGCAACCTCCAACTCTTGGGCTCAAGCAATTCTCTGGCGTCAGCCTCCCAAGTAGGCAGACTATAGGTGCCCGCCACAGTGCCCAGCTATTATTTAGAGATGGGTCTTGCTCTTGCCCAGGCTGGTCTCAAACCTGTGACCTCAGGGCAATCCACCTGCCTTGGCCTCCCAGAGTGCTAGGATTATAGGCCTGAGCCACCACTTCCAGGCTGAAAAATACACATAACTTTAAAAGAAACTGCCAAATAGTTTGCCAAAGTGGTAGTACCCATATGCACTCCTACTTCTTCAATCCTACTAGGACTGAAGAAGAGTTCCAGTGACTCCATGCACTTCTTATCACCAATTATTGTCTGTCGTTTTAATTTTAGCTGTGCTAGTATGTGTGGAGTGGTATCTTACACTTTCCTGGTAATTAATACTGTTCAGCAATTTTTCATGCTCCAAATTTACCTGTTTCCTTCTAATATATATTGATTTAAATTAACATTTAGATTCTCCCTTTAGAATTTGTCCTTGAAACAAATTAATATTTTTTAATGTATTTCTAAATGTGCTTCCAGTTAGCCCCAAAACACTTAAAAGTTTGTATTTTTGTTCAACAATTGAGATGCCTATTTTATACTACATTTAATTTTCAGTAGCACTATTTCTATTCTGTAACTTAAGTTCTTCTCTCTATTATTCCCGCCTTACAATATACACACACAAAAAAAATAAATTCAAAATGGATTGTAGACTTAATTTCAAAGGTAAAACAATAAGACTTCTAGAAGAAAGCATAACATGTCTTATGACTTTGAGATAAGCAGAGATTACTTGAACATGATCTCAAAAGCACAAACCATTTTTAAAAATTGAGAACTTAGACTTCATTATAATTAACAATGTCTATTCATCAAAATGTATCATTAAGAGAGTGAAAGGAAAAATTGAAGACTAAGAGAAGATAGTTACAATATTTATATTCTACATAAATCTTATATCCAGAACATGAAAAGAATTCTTACAGATTAATTCAGTAATGACATACTACCCAATACAATGGACAAAATACTTGAACAAGTGCTTCACAAAAGAGAATATCCAAATTGTCAACAAGTATTTTTAAAATGTAGCTGATAAGACTGTAAATTGGTACAGATTTTAAAAAAATCTTTTCTATTCTTGTCAATCTCATCACAAGTGCACCACATGACTCAGCAATTTGACCCTACATACATAACCAAGAGACATGAGTGAACAGGCTCACCAAAAGGCATTTATAGGAATGTTCAGAAGAGGAGACATTGCCAAGAGAGATAATGGAATTTGTTTAAATCACATAATTACATAATCCTAAACCAGGATTTCAGCTCTAATCCAAGATTTGTCTTTTCTCTCCATGTCACTCTGGACAACTGGGCAGGCTGTTTGGGCTCCCAAATTCCCCTTCTTTCTTTAATAGAAATCAGCTCACTAGAAGCCAGTTTATATTTCCTGGGGTCCACATTCCCATTTGAATTCCTCTATAACAGGCTTAGTTGTGGTAAATGTGTTACATTTAATCTTTTAAAATGCCAAAGAATTATTTAATAGTTTTATAGTCTGCTACTTTTCTAGAAATAATTTTAGTTAAAATCCTAACCACCTGGAGCCCTTTAACTGTTCTCATCCGTGTCAGGCCTAAATCAGATCAGGAAATTGCTTTAATAGCTATTTCTCCTTCCTTGAAATCATTGGACATAGCTATTGCCCTTTCATTAGACAAACAACAACCCTCAGAGTCCATTTTTAATATATATATATATATATATATATATATATTCTCTAATAAAGAAATTCAAAAAAAACTGAAAAAGATAAATAAATGTTCAGACCAGTTTTATTCATATGAGCTATAACCTATGAACAACCCAATTTGTTACCAATGGTAAACAAAGTATGGTGTATTTATACAATGAAATTCTGTACTACAGTATAAGGACAAACGATTGCAATGTGCAACAACATGGGTTTGGTGCTTTGTTTTTTTTTAAGCCAGGGACAACATGAGTGACAGCATACAATTTCATTTACATGACATTCAGAACAAGTAAGACAAATATATGATAATAGAATTCAGAAACATAGCTATATTTGAGGATTAGGATATGGGCAGGAACAGAAGGAGTTTTATCTCAAAAAAGGATTTTAAACTACCATTTGAATCATTAAGTAAATCATTTCAAGAAGTTACTCTCTCTGACAAAGCTTTGTAGTTGATTTCAATATTTGGAAAGGTTAGCCTCCTTCAATGTTCTTCTTCCTCATTTTTCTGAAATTCTTTGCTTGTCTAATCTTTTTTTAATTTCAGATTAATGTGAGGGTATGAATGATTAGGTTACATTGTTTGTGTTTGTTGAGTAAAGTCCAAGTTGTAGTTGAGATCTTCACCCAGGATGTAGTGCCCTGTACCCCTACATTGTGCCCATTAGGTGAGAGCTTACCAATCTCCCTCTCTCCACTCTCTCCCCCCAGTTGAGTTTGTGTTTTGCACTCCTGTGAGCATTCAAGTGTTCGTGTACTAGCTTCATATCAGTATCGAATGCACTAGATACTTGATTTTCCATTCTTGTGATACTTAACTAAGAAGACTGTTCTCCAACTCCACCCAAGTCAATACAAAAGATGTAAAGTCTCCATCTAGTTTATGGCTAAATAGTATTCCGTGGCATATACCAAGTTTACTAATCCATTCAGGAGTTGATTGGCACTGGGTTGTTTTCACATCTTTGTGATTGTGAATTGAGCTGCTATAAACATTCTAGTACAAATGTACTTATGATAAAATGATGATTTCTCTTCTTGGTAGATAACCAGTAGGGGGATTGTAGGATCAGATGGAAGGTCTACTTTTAGCTCTTTGAAGATTCTCCATACTGCTTTCCATAGAGGCTGTATTAGTTGGCACTCCCACCAACAATGTAAAAGTGTTCTCTTCTCTCTTCATCCAAGCCAGCATCTGCAGATTTGGAACTTTATGATGTGGGCTAATCTTACTGGGGTTAGGTGATATCTCATGGTAGTTTTGATTTGAATTTCTCTGATGATTAGGGATGATGAGCATTTTTCATGTGTTTCTTGGCCATTAGTCTGTCTTCTTTGGAGAAGGATCTGTTCAGTTCTCTTGCCCACTCATAAGTGGGATTGTTTGCCCTTTTCTTATTGATTAACTTGAGTTAACTGTAGATTCTAGTTATTAGCCATTTGTCAGCCCTCTGTAGATTCTAGTTATCAGACCTTTGTCAGATTTGTGGCATGAAAATATCTTCTCTCATTATGAAAGCTGTCTGTATGCTTAAGTTGTTGTGCCCTTAGCTGTGCAGAAGCTTTTTACTTGATCGTGTCCCATTCATTTATTTTTGGTGTTGCTTCAATTGCTAATGGAATCCTCTTCATAAAATTTTTTCCCAAGCCAGACTGATAGCGTCAAGAGTTTTTCCAACACTTTCTTTCAGAGTTTTTATAGTTTCATATCTTAAATTTAAATATTTTATCCAGAAAGAGTTGATTTTTGTCAATGGTGAGAGGTATGGGTCCAGTTTTAGTCTTCTACATGTGACTATTTAATTCTCACAACACCATTTATTACATAGGGATACTTTTTGCCAATGTATCCTTTTGTTTGGTTTATCAAAGTTCAGATGGCGGTATGTGCCTGGTTTCATCTCTAGGTTCTCTATTCTATTCTGTAGATCTATATCCCTATTTTTGTGCCAGTGCCATGCTGTTTTGATCACTGTAAACTTATAGTATGAACTGAAGTCTGGTAACATGATGACTTCAGATTTGTTTTTATTTCTTAAAATTGTGTTGGCTCTTTAGGATTTTTTCAAGTGCCATATGAAGTGAAGTACTATTTTTCCAGGTTCTTCAAAGTATGAAGTTGTGATTTAATCGGGATTTCATTAAATAGGTAGATTGTTGGTGGGGCAGTATGGACATTTTTACAATGTTGATTCTTCCCAGTTATGAGCATGGTATGTGCTTCCATTTGTTAACATCTTCTGCTATTTCTTTTCTCAGGGTAAAACTGATAGTTTTCTCTATAGAAGTCCTTTACATCATTTATTCCCAGGAATTTCACTTCCTTTGAAGATACTGTGAAGGGTATTGTGTTTTTTATTTGATTCACAGCTTGACTATTATTGGCATATATAAAGACAACTGCTTTGTGGATATTAATTTTATATCATGAGATATTGTTGTATTTCTTGATCACTTCCAGGAGCTTTGTGCTTGACTCCCTGTGTTTTCTAAGTATAAGATCATATCATCAGCAAAGAGCAAGAGTTTGACCTCCTCTGTCCCTGTTTGGAAACCCTTGATATCCTTCTCTTGCCTGATTATATTGGCTAGAACTTCCAGCACTATGTGGAGTAGCAGTGGAGATAGTGGGCATCCTTGTCTGGTCCCAGTTCTAAGTGGAAATGTTTCAGTTTTATTCCTTTCAGTATGACATTGGCTGTGGGTTTGTTGCATGTGCCTTCTATCGGTTTAAGAAATGTGCCATCTATGCCTATTTTCTTAAGTGTTCTTATCAGAAAATGATGCTGAATTTTGTTAAATGCTTTTTCTGCATGTATTGAGAGAATCATATGGCCTTTGTTTTAGCTTCTATTTATCAATTTGCAAATGTTAAACCAGCCTTGAATTCCTGGGACAAAGCCCAGCTGATTGGGATGTACAATTTTTTTTAATGTGTAGCTGTATTCTGTTTGCTAGGATTTTATTGAATAATTTTGCACCAGTATTCATTAATGATATTGGTCTGTAGTTTTCTTTTTTTGTTGGATCCTTTCCTATATCAAGGTGACATTTCCTTTGTGGAAGGAGTTGGGAGGGTTCCTTCTTTCTCAATGTTTTGGACTAGGTCCTGCAATATAGGTATTTTAGCATTTTCTCGAAAATAAGAGCTAAAATAAGCTCTTCTTTGAAGGTTTATTAAAATTCTGGGGTAAAACCATCTGGTCCAGGACTTTTCTTTGTTGGAAGAATTTTTATTGATATAATTTTGGTATTCAAATTGATCTGTTCAAGGGTTCTAATTCTTACTGGTTGAGTTTAGGGGGGTAGTGTGATTCCAGGTATTGGTCCATTTCCTCCACATTTTCAAATTTCAAGGCATAAAGCTTTCTATAGTAATCAGTGATGATCTTTGGTATCTCTGTGGCACTTGTTATTTTTTCTTTTTTTTTTTTATTGAGGTTATTGAAGATCTTACTTTTCTGTTTCTAGTTAATCTGGCAATGAAGCCAGAATTAAAATCAATGAAGGGTTTATTGATTTTATTACTCTTTTCAAAAAACCAACTTCTTGTTTCACTAATCCTCTTAATGGTTATATTCTCCTTTTCATTTAATTCTGATTTACTTTTGGTTATTTCTTTTCTTCTGCCATGTTTTGGATTGGATTGCTCCTAATTTTCCAGTCCTTGAGACAGTACATTGGGTTGTTGATTTGTACTCTTTCTATTTTTTGAATGTGGGCATTTAATGTGATAAATTTCCTTCACAGGACTGCTTAGCATCCTTAATCATCAGAGAAATGCACATCAAAACCACTTTGAGATATCATCTAACACCAGTAAGAGGAGCCAACATAACAAAATCCCAAAACTATAGATGTTGGCACGAATGTGGAGAAAAGGGAACACTTCTGCACTGCTGGTTGGAATGCAAGCTAATATGTTCCTTTTGGAAAGAAGTTTGGAGAACACTTAGGGGACTAAAAGTAGACCTGCTGTTCGATCCTGCGATTCCTCTAATAGGTATACATCCAGATGACCAAATATCATTTTACAAGAAAGGTATTTGCACCAGAATGTTTATTGCAACCCAATTCATAAAATCGCCAAGTCATGGAAGTAGCCCAAGTGCCCATTGACACATAAATGGATTAATCAATTGGGGTATATATATATACCATGGAATATAAAGCAGACATAAAAAAGATGGAGACTTTACCTCTTTTATGTTTACATGGATGGAGCTGGAACACATACTTCTTAGTAAAGTATCTCAAGAATGGAAGAAAAAGTATCCAGTGTACTCAGTACTATTATGAAAACAATATATAATCACCCACACTTTCATACAAATGATAAAACACAACTATAGCCCAGAATGAAAGAGGGAAGAGGTGGGGGAGGGGAGGGGAGGGGAAAGGCCAGGTCGAGGGAGGGTAATTGGTGGGACCTCACCTATTGTGCATAATGCAAGGGTACATGTCAAATCTATTAGAGTAGAGTATAAATGTCTTAACACAACAATTAAGTAAGTGAGGTGAAGGCTATGTTAACCAGTTTGATGTAAGCATTCCAAATTGTATATAAAATCAGCACATTGTACCCCATAAATGAATTAATGTACATACTTATGATTTAATAATAAATAAATAAATAAAATAAAATAAAGAAAGTCATTTTGTTTCAGTAGGTTAAAGACAAAGGCCCACTTCTTCTGGCTTGAACATTTTCTGCTAAAAAATCCATTGTCATCCCAATGGTGTCTTTGAATGGAGTCATCCTGGAGTTTTGAAATAATCTACTATCTGTATTTCTGTGTCTCTCCTAATGCTTGAGAAATTCTCCACTATGATATCTTGAAGTAAAGCTTCCATGCTTTTTGGAATCTCCTGTTCTCCTTCAGGAATCCCTA
The DNA here is from genome assembly GCA_963574355.1 of Loris lydekkerianus. Classification (NCBI taxonomy): domain Eukaryota; kingdom Metazoa; phylum Chordata; class Mammalia; order Primates; family Lorisidae; genus Loris; species Loris lydekkerianus. Next base: position 7,789 of record CAUYPK010059441.1, read on the forward strand.
GAATTCTTATGTTTGTGCATTTCGTGTAGTCCCATGTCTGTATGAGAGATTGCTCTTTTTTCTCTCTCTTCTTTTTTGCCTCTTTGAATGCTTTGACTTCTAAGACTGTCTTTTTCATGTTCTACTCTGTTACTGAGGCTCTTTACTGTGTTTTGAAGCTCCTTGAATGCTTCTTGCAATTCTTTAAGCTCTGCTATATTTTTCCTAATTATGTCATATCATTGGTGATTTTGTCTTTAATTTCATTGATTTCTTGAGACAATTTTTTGACTTCTTTTACTTTTCTCTTTCCATCTTCTCTTTGATACCATTCATTTTATTTGCCATCCATATACTGAATTCTATTTCTGTCATTTCAACAATTTCCCTATAGATGGTATTTTTAGCTATATCTCCCTTGTAATCTGTTAGGGGAGTTGATTTTCTCTGATTTTTCATGTTGCCAGTGTTCTTCTGCTGGTTCCTCCCCATATGTGTTTTTTATTTTATATATTTATTACATGATCCTGTGGCATTATGTTGATATCTGAACATTTGAAAAGGTAGTCACTTCTTTCAGTCTATACCGACTGGCTATGGTAGGTAAGCCCTTCACCATTCAGCCCATACAAGGATTCTGAAGGGCAAGCTTCCTGGATCAAAGGTCTAGTTAGTACCTGGGTCAGAAGGTAAAGAGAGACTTGTGCCTGGGTTCAAAGGGACTGGCCTGGCAATGAAGTGTGCCAAGTGCCTGAGTCCACAGAAATGGGCCTATTCCTTGGGTCAAGGGGGCTAGCCTGATGCCAGTGTTCACTGGAAGGATGGTCTTAGACACTGGGTCCATGTGGATCAGCCCAAGGCTGGGGTCCTCTCATGTGTGTTTGGATCCTGGGTCTGTTGGAGCAGGACTGGAACCTGATGCCACTGAAGAGTGGTGCCAAAGGGGCTGGCCTGGTACTGTAATGGGCCTGGATTGTGTGCCTTGGGGGCCTGGGTTGGACTAGAGCCTAGGTCTGTAGGGACTGACCTGACACTGGGGAAAACCTGGAGCATGCAGCTGAAGAGGCTGGCCTGGAGTCTGTGGGGAGCAGGCCTATGGTCTTGGGCCATAAGGGCAAGCCTATAACCTGGATGGATGGGGCCAGATTGGAGGCTGGGACTGTAGTCCAGATCTAGAGCATAGGTCTACAGGGGCTGGCCCAGAGCTCGGAACCATGGGGCATATCTGGATGTTGGAGCTCAGTGGGGGAACCTGATACTGAATCTGTGATGTCATCAAGTGCTCACTTGCCTTACTCCATGCAGAGGTTATCTCACTCCATGCTGCACTGCTTGGTCTTGGGGAAGGACTGATGTGGGTAATGTGAAATTGTTCTTTCTACCAACTTCAATGCATTTTTTCTTATTTGTTTATTCCACTGAGGTATGGTAATCTCTCACCTGAATTCCTTAGCTCTTGTGAAGGTGTTTTCATGGGTGGATGGTTGTTTATATTGATGTTTCTACAAGGTAAAAGCACTTGAAAGTTCTGTTCTGTCATATTGATGGTCAACTCCTCATTTGGTTCTTTTTAATACCTTCTCTTTCTCTGTTGAAATGCACATCCCTATTAAAGCTCCACTGTCATACTTTAAAGATCTTGAAGAAATAATACTTCATTTTACATGGAATCAGAAAAAACCTTGAATACCCAAGACATTACTCAGAAATAAAAACAAAGCAGGAGGAATCACACTACCAGACCTCTGATTATACAATAAATCAATAGTGATTAAAACTGCATGGTATTGGCACAAAAACAGAGAGGTAGATAGATGTATGGAACAGATTAGAGAACCAAGAGATGAACCTAGCTATTTACCATTATTTGATCTTCAATAAGCCAATTAAAAACATTCAGTGGGGAAAATATTCCCTATTTAACAAATGATGCTGGATGAACTGGCTAGCGACCTATAGAAAACTGAAACTTGACCCCCACCTTTCACCATTTACTAAGATAGATTCTCACTGGATTAAAGATTTTAACTTAAGACATGAAACTATTAAAAAAAAAAAAAAAAGAACTAGAAGAAAGTGCAGGGAAAACACTTGAAGAAATTGGCCTAGGCGAATATTTTATGAGGAAGACCCCACCGAGCAGTTGAAGCAACACCAAAAATACATTACTGGGATCTGATCAAACTAAAAAGTTTCTGCACAGCCAAAAATATAGTAAGTAAAGCAAGCAGACAGCCCTCAGAATGGGAGAAGATATTTGCAGGTTATGTCTCCAACAAAGGTTTAATAACCAGAATCCACTGAGAACTCAAACATATTAGCAAAAAAAGAACAAGTGATCCTATCGCAGGGTAGGCAAGGGAATTGAAGAGAAATTTCTCTGAAGAAGATAGGTGCACAGCCTACAGACACATGAAAAAATGCTCATCATCCTTAATCATCAGAGAAATGCAAATCAAAACCACTTTGAGATATCATCTAACCCCTGTGAGACTAGCCCACGTCACAAGATCCCAAAACCAGAGATTTGGGGGTGGATGTGAAGAAAAGGGAACACTTCTGCACTGCTGCTGGGAATGCTAACTAATATCTTCCTTTTGGAAAGATGTTTGGAGATCACTTAGGCAACTAAAAATAGACTTGCCATTCGATCCTTCAATTCCCCTACTAGGCATATATCCAGAAGACCAAAAATCACTTTATAAGGAAGATATTTGCACCAGAATGTTTGTTGCAGTCCAGTTCATAACTGCTAAGTCATGGAAGAAGCCCAGGTGCCCATCGACCCATGAATGGATTAATAAATTGTGGTATATGTACACCATGCATGCAGCCTTAAAAAAGATGGAGACTTCCTCTTTCATGTTTACCTGGATGGAGCTGGAACATATTCTTCTTAGCAAAGTATCTCAAGAATAGAAGAAAAAGTATCCAATGTACTCATCCCTACTATGAAACCAATTTATAGCTTTCATATAAAAGCTATAACCCAACTATAGCCCAAGAAGAGAGGGAGAAAGATGAGGGAAGGGAAGGGAGGGGAGAGGGGAGGATGGGTGGAGGGAGAGTAATCGGTGGAAACACACCTATGGTGCATTTTACAAGGGTACATGTTAAATTTACTAAGTGTGGAGTATGAGTATAAATGTCTTAACAAAATAACTAAGAAAATGCAGCGAAGGCTATGTTAACCAGTTTGATGAAAATATTTCAAATGGTATATAAAACCAGCACATTGTACCCCATGATTGCTTTATTGTACACAGCTATGATTTAATTAAAAAGAGAGAGAGAGAGAGAGAGAGAGAGAGAGAGAGAGAGAGAGAAAGAAATTCACATCTTGCCCTTTTTTATCTCATTTATTTAACATATCTATAATAGTCATTTTTAAAGTCCTTATCTCATAATTCCAATATCTGGATTGTGTGTAGATTTGCTTCTATTGCCTATATTTTTTCCTCTAGATTAAGATAGCATTTTCCTGCTTCTTTGTCATTTTTATTATACATTTTTATTATATTACCAGCATTGTAAATACATTATCTTCCCCTAGAGCAAGCAACAGTTGAGAAACTCATATCCAAGTTCTATTCATATTTGAGCAAGATCAGGACTATTTTGAAGCTTTAGTTGGTTTCAGTTCAAACAAAATTTCTCTGTCTATGGAAAGCCTGGTTTTCTGTCAATTGTGAAGAGGTTTAGCAGATGTCTTCCGGGAAGAAAGTTCCTATTGTTCTCTGCTCACCTAGGAAGGTCACATTCTTTTCGGGAACTGAGTTTCTTTTTACTCTGAATCCATAGACTTCCAATATCATTTTAAAATGTTTAACTTTACTACTTTTACTACTAAAAATATTTGACTTTTACTAACACATTTTTGCAGTTATTTCAGAAAGATAGTTGTTTTCCATAATTCTACACATTGCAACCAAAAGCTAGAAGTACAATAGTCATTTTTTGAATCTTTTTCAAGTCTTTTTTGACATAATTTTTTTTGTTTCTAAACTTCTCAATATTTTTTTCCTTTTTTTACTAAAAGTCATAACATAAGTGTTAGCCATCTCAATTTTAAGCTTTCTTAATATTTTTTTTTTCTTTTCTCAAATTGTATTTAAGGATCCAAACTGTAGGCTACATCATATAATTTACATTGATCTTAGTTAGATTGAAGCCCTACTGTTTTTAATACTACAAAGAATATTGTTTTCCTACTATCATGTAATCTACAGGCCCCCATCCAACATTCGTTAATTTCCAAATGACATTCTTCATAGCAATGTTCAATCTAGGATCACTATATTGCACTTATTTGCTACATCTCTTTAGTCTCCTCTAATCTAGAATAGTTCCACAATCTTTTTTTTTTTTTCATATTCATCCTCTTAATACCTCAAACAATGATTGGCTAGTACTTTGCAGAATTCTCCTCAAGGCAGGCCTATACAATGTTTCTACTGGATTAGATTCAGGTTATTGAATTTGGCAAGAACATCACAGAAGTGGTACTGTGTTCTCAGTGCATCCTATCTAGAGGTACTTGATTTTGGTTTGTTTGTTTTTTTCATTACTAGTGATGTAAATTGATCACAATTAAAGTGATTTAGAGAAAATTATGTATATAAAGTTTATATATTTTCCCTTTGTAATTAACAACTACTATGTGGGAACATTCTTTCAAACTATATGAATGTCCTATTATCTTTCCACTTTCACCAACTAATTTATCGTCTGTTAGTGTTTTTTGACTGAATTCTTAGCATGACTTTTGCCAGGTGATGATTTTTCAATTTCAACATCCCTTCTTTGTTTGTTAGTTCTTTTCTTCCTAAGAATCAAGCTCTAATTTTGCAAAAGAAATTTTAGTGCCTATTCCTATATTTCTGAGATCTCTGAGGGCTTTAGGCCACTCTGGTGGACCCCGATGTGTCTATGCCACTTTCCTTTTACTATCCTAGTTGTTCTGTCTTTTATAAAAGGTTTTATGTGGGTTTATATTATACTTCTACCTCCAATGAATCCCAACTGAAAATGTTGGGACTACCTTGATATTCCTGATCAAAACCTTAAAATCAGCCCATGAATGCCAAGGCAGGTATCGTTGGCCTTCCTAAGTTAGCCTCTTTTCAAGGTCTGCTCATAACCTCCTTCTTAGGGGCTGTTTCCCATGAATGAGAGCCAATGGGCAGATTACCCTGCCAGAAAATATGCATTAAAACCACAATTAATTATATACCCACATAGCTAAAAACAGTACTCATAATTTTTTGCCAACTTTTCTTCGTCAGCAGCATTCTACCAGTTTAAATTGGGTGATCCACAGATATGTGTTTAACATTCTGAGGAAAAATTTTGAAATCTTCAGCTGGTACTTTAGGGCTCAGTCTATAGAAAAAAAAATGAGGTCAAATTTTAAACTCCAGATTATATAATGTCTCTAGATCAGTGATTTTCAACTGGTGTCCCTCAGGGCACACTGGTGTGCCAGGAGAGGATCTTAGGTGTGCAACGAAAATTTATAAAGGTCACTAATTAAATTATTTTCAAAAGAAGTTCAAACACAGTAAATATATTCTTTTTATTACTCTTTTTTTAATCAACATAATTTAAGTGTGCTATGAGACAAAAAATGTTGAAAAGCACTGCTCTAGGTGAATTCTACAGAGATTATTGAGTCTTCCTCCTAATATTCCAATCCATCCATGACTTTTGAAAAATTTAAAATATAACAAAACTTTTGAGATGTGGTTTTCAGATATTTTATTAATAAATGAACGTTTTAATGTTGGATTTCTTTTTTTTTTTTTATTAAATCATAGCTGTGTACATTGATATGATCATGGGGCATCATATACTAGCTTCATAAACCATTTGACACATTTTCATCCCAATATTCAACATAGCCTTCCTGGCATTTTCCCAGTCACCGT